>JAVSCE010019072.1:0-258806 GCA_032199065.1 Smutsia gigantea
CCTGAAAGAGCAACAGGAAAGAAGGCTGCACCAGACTGCATACACCTGGAGAAAAGAGCAGACCTCACGGGGCAGGGTAATGTACCAAAGCTGTGACCCAGCAGGGCCCAAGCCCTTCCCCCCACCCAAGCTCACCAGCGGGAGGAAGAGAAACAGAGCAGGGAGGGAGTGGAGGCTTGGGACTGCTGAATACCTAGTGCTGGAGACCTGCTCTGAGAACATGAACCTACATTGCATGGTGCTCTGGTGATTTAGTGCAGTTGGAAAGCTAAAACAGGCAGAATACCTGGAGAGACGGAGATTCCAGCTGCTTGTGGAAAACAGATACATATCCACTGTATGGGCAGTCTGAGACTTCCTAAAAGCGAGAGGGCTGCAAAAGGGGAAAGGATAGCCCAGAGCTTACTGCTCAGGAGAAAGCACAGGTAGACAAAATTGTCAAGGTGCACCCTCCCCAGCAGGTTGGGAGCTTAAACGATCTTCAGGCGGTCCATCCCCCTGGCTGGCTATGAAGCTCCAAGGCCCCCCACCATGATATGCAGCTTGCTGTGTCTTCCTCCCAGCTAGCCTGCACCTGGCTCAGGCTCGCAAACCGGCAACCCCTGTCAGGCCAGACAGAGGAAAGCCCCACCTATGGCAGCTACAAACACAAAGCATAGAGGCTTACACCTGTGTGTTTGGTCCACTGGTTCTGGCAGTGGATACAGGCATAGCAGCCGGAAAGCAGGAAACAGCTCTTTCCTACCCCAAAGCACCAACACCCCTCTCCTGCGACCTCGACATTGCTCCAGGGGCTGAGCAACTCCAGAGAGTAGAGCTTCTGGGCACTAGAGGGCACCATAGACAAATTATGAAACATCAAAGGAAACTGGATCAAAGCAAAATTATGAATACACCTGAGAAAGATTCAAATGAAATGGACCTCATGAATCTTTCTGAAAGGGATTTCAAAATAAAAATCATTAACATACTCATGGAGGTACAGAAAAATATTCAAGAACTCAGGAATGAATTTAGGACAGGGATCCAGTCATTGAAGAACACAATGGAGGGTATTAAAAGCAGATTATATATGGCAGAGGAGATGATAAATGAAATAGAAATTAGAAAAGAGAAATATAAAGAAGCTGAGGTGCAAGGAGAAAAAAGGATCTCTAAGAATGAAAGAATACAGAGAGAACTGTGTGACGAATCCAAATGGAAAAATATTCATATTATATGGGTACCAGAAGAAGAAGAGAGAGAAAAAGAGATAGAAAGTGTCTTTGAGAAAGTAATTACTGAAAACTTCCCAAATCCGGGGAAGGAGATAGTCTCTTAGGCCATGGAGGTGCACAGATCTCCCAACACAAGGGACCCGAGGAAGACAACACCAAGACATATAATAATTAAAATGGTAAAGATCAAGGATAAAGACAGACTATTAAAAGCAGCCAGAGAGAGAAATAAGATCACATACAAAGGAAAGCCCATCAGACTGTCATCAGACTTCTCAGCAGAAACCTTACAGGCCAGAAGGGAGTGGCATGATATATTTAATGCAATGAAGCAGAAGGGCCTCGAACCAAGATTACTTTATCTGACAAGATAATCATTTAAATTTGAAGGAGGGATTAAACAATTTCCAGATAAGGAAAACTAAGAGAATTTAGCTCCCCCAAACCATCTCTACAGTGTATTTTGGAGGGACTGCTATAGATGGAAATGTCCTAAGGTAAATAGCTGTCACGAGAGGTAATAAAAAGGGACAGACAAGAGTTCAGAATATGATACTTAATATATAAAGAATGGACGAGTAAGAAAAGGAGTGAAAAAAACCCCTTCAGATTGTGTTTGCAATAGCATACTAAGTGAGTTAAGTTCGACTGTTAGATAGTAAGGAAGGTACCCTTGAACCTTTGGTAACCATGAATCTAAAGCATACAATGGCAATAAGTACATACCTATCGATAATCATCCTAAATGTAAATAGACTGAATGCACCTATCAAAAGATATAGAGTCCCTGAATGGATAAAAAAACAAGACCAAACTATATGCTGCTTACAAAAGACTCACTTTAAACTCAAAGACATACACAGACTAAAAGGGAAGGGATGGAAAAGATATTTCATGCAACTAATAGGGAGAAAAAGCAGGTGTTGCAGTTCTTGTATCAAACAAAATAGACTTCAAAACAAAAGAAGTCACAAGAGACAAAGAAGAACATTACATAATGATAAAGGGGTCAATTCAACAAGAATATATAACCATTACAAATATCTATGCACTCAACAAAGGAGCACTTACAAATGTGAAACAAATACTAACAGAATTAAAAGGGGAAATAGAATCCAACGCATTCATTGTAGGAGACTTCAACACTCCACTCACTCCAAAGGACAGATCAACCAGACAGAAAATAAGTAAGGAGACAGAGACACTGAACAACACATTAGAACGCATGGACCTAACAGAACTCTACATGCAAAAGAAGCAGGGTACACATTCTTTTCAAGTGCACATGGAACATTTTCAAGAATAGACCACATACAAGGCCACAAGAAGAGCTTTAGTAAATTCAAAAAGATTGAAATTCTACTAACCAACTTCTCAGATCACTAGGGTATAAAACTAGAAATAAATTATACAAAGAAAACAAAAAGACTCACAGACACATGGAGGCTTAACAACATGGTCCTAAATAATCAATGGATCAATGACCAAATTAAAACAGAGATCAAGCAATATATGGAGATAATTGAAAACAACAGCACAACGCCCCAACTTCTGTAGGACACAGCGAAGGCAGTTCTAAGAGGGAAGAATATAGCAATCCAGGCCTATTTAAAGGAGGAAGAAAAATATCAAATGAATAGTGTAAAGGCACAATTATTGAAACTAGAAAAAGAACAAATGAAGCCCAAAGTCAGGAGAAAGAGGGACATAACAAAGAACAAAGAAGAAATGAATAAAATTGAGAAGAATAAAATAATAGAAAAAATTAATGAAACCAAGATCAGATTCATTGAGAAAATCAACAAAACAGGTAAACCCCTAGCCAGACTTCTTAAAAGAAAAAGAGAATCTACACACATAAAAAGAATCAGAAATGGGAAAGGAAAAATCATGATGGACACACAGAAATACAAATAATTATTACAGAATACTATGAAAATCTATATGCTAACAAACTGGATAACTAGAAGAAATGGACAACTTTCTAGAAAAAAACAACCTTCCAACACTGACACAGGAAGAAACAGAAAATCTAAACAGACCAATTACCAGCAATGAAATTGAATCCATAATCAAAAAAAATACCCAAGAGCAAAACCCCCGGTCCAGATGGATTCACCACTGAATTTTATCAGACATTTAGAGAAGACATAATACCCATTCTCTTTATTTTCCAAAAAGTAGAAGAGGAAGGAATACTCCAAAACTCATTCAATGAAGCCAACATCACGCTAATACCAGAACGAGGCAAAGACACCACAAAAAAAGAAAACTACAGACCAATATCCCTGATGAACATAGATACAAAAATACTCAACAAAATATTAGCAAACAGAATTCAAAAATACATCAAAAACATCATCCATTATGATCAAGTGGGATTCATCCCAGGGATGCAAGGATGGTACAACATTCGAAAATCCATCAACATCATCCACCACATCAACAAAACGAAGGACAAAAACCACATGATCATGTCCATAGATGCTGAAAAAGCATTTGAAAAAATTCAACATCTATTCATGATAAAAACTCTCAACAAAATGCGTACAGAGGGCAAGTACCTCAACATAATAAAGGCCATATATGACAAACCCACAGACAACATCATACTTAACAGTGAGAAGCTGAAAGCTTTTCCTCTAAGATTGGGAAGAAGACAAGTATGCCCACTCTCCTCACCTTTATTCAACATAGTAATGTACGTCCTAGCCATGGCAATCAGAAAACACAAAGAAATGAAAGGCATCCAGATTGGTAAGGAAGAAGTCAAACTGTCCCTGTTTGCAGATGACATGATATTGCACGTTAAAAATCCTAAAGAATCCACTCCAAAACTGCAAGAACTAATATCTGAATTCAGCAGTTTCTGGATACAAAATTAATACACAGAAATCTGTTGCATTCCTATACACTAACCATGAACTAGCACAGGGGGATCTCAGAACAACAATTCCATTCACAATGGCATCAAAAAGAATATAATACCTAGGAACAAACCTAAGCAAGGAAGTGAAAGACCTATACTCTGAAAACGAGAAGACACTCATGAGAGAAATTAAAGAAGATACCAATAAATGGAAACACATTCCATGCTCATAGATAGGAAGAATTAATATTGTTAAAATGTCCATCATGTGTAAAACAATCTACGGATTCAATGCAATTCTTATGAAAATACCAACAGCATTCTTCAATGAACTAGAGCAAATCATTCTAAAATTCATATAGAACCACAAAAGACCCCGAATACCCAAAGCAATCCTGAGATGGAACAGGAAATATGGGGGGATTATGCTCCCCAACATCAAGCTCTACTACAAAGCCACAGTAATCAAAAAAATTTGGTGCTGGCACAAGAACACAACGAAAGACCAATGGAACAGAATAGAGAGTCCAGACATAAACCCAACCATATATGGTCAATTAATGTACAATAAAGAAGCCATGGACATACAATGGGGAAATGACAGCCTCATCAACAACTGGTGTTGGCAAAACTGGACACCTATATGGAAGAGAATAAAACTGGATTATTGTTTAACCACATACACAAAAGTAAACTTGAAATGGATCAAAGACCTGAATGTAAGTCATGAAACCATAAAACTCTTAGAGGACAACGTAGACAAAATGTCCTGAATATAACATGAGCAACTTCTTCTTGAATGCATCTCCTTGAGCAAGGGAAACAAAAGCAAAAATGAACACCTGGAACTACATCAAACTAAAAAGGTTCTGTACAGCAAAGGACACCAACAACAGAACGAAAAGACATCCTACTGTATGGAGAATATATTTATAAATGACATATCTGACAAGGGGTTAACATCCAAAATACATAAAGAACTCACAAGACTCAACACCCAAAAAACAAATAACCAAATTAAAAAATGGGCAGAGGATATGAAGAGTCAATTCTCCAAAGAAGAAATTCAGATGGCCAACAGACACACGAAAAAATGCTCCATATCACTAATCATCAGGGATATGCAAATTAAAACCACAATGCGATGTCACCTCACACCAGTTAGGATGGCCAGCATCAAAAACACTAAGAACAACAAATGATGATGAGGATGCAGAGGAAGGGGAACCCACCTACACTGCTGGTGGGAATGTAAGCTAGTTCAACCATTGTGGAAAGCAATATGGAGGTTCCTCAAAAATCTAAAAATAGAAATATCATTTGACCTGGGAACCCACTCCTTGAAATTTACCCAAAGAATACAACGTCTCAGATTCAAAAAGACATATGCACCCCTATGTTTATCACAGCACTATTTACAATAGCCAAGATATGGAAGCAACCTAAGTGTCCATTAGTAGAGGAATGGATAAAGAAGAGGTGGTACATATACACAATGGAATATTATTCAGCCATAAGAAGAAAACAAATCCTACCATTTGCAGCAACATGGATGGAGCTAGAGGGTATTATGCTCAGTGAAATAAGCCAGGTGGAGAAAGACAACTGCCAAATGATTTGCCTCATTTGTGGAGTATAACAACTAAGCAAAAGTGAAGGAACAAAACAGCCACAGACTCACGGACTCCAAGAAGGGACTAGCCATTACCAAAAGGGAGGGGTGTGGGAGGGAGGGCGGGGAGGGAAGAAGAAGGGGACTGAGGGGTATTATGTTTAGTACACATGTTGTCAGGGGTCTCAGGGAAAACAGTGTAGCTCAGAGAAGGCAAACAGTGAATCTGTGGCATCTTACTACACTGATGGACAGTGACTGCAATGGGGTATGGGGGGGACTTGATAATATGGATATGTAGTAACCACATTGTTTTTTCATGTGAAACCTTCATAAGAGTATATATCAACAATACCTTAATAAAAAATTATATAAAAAAACATATTAGAATATCACTATCAATTTATTCAAAAGTACTGAGACCATCAATCAAAGCTTGGGAGGAAACATACATGCGAGTAAATAATCTCTTCAACTATTCACCCTTGAACCCATCACACAGTGATGCTTATGTAAGAAGCCCCTTCAGTTGGAGTGTGTGCTCTTGTTACTTTTCCATGATGTCTTATTAATTACAGGCCATGTCACTTCTAGCTACCCATAGGAGGTGACTGCCTTCTTTGGAGATGCCCCTCAGAATTCTCAAAATGAATTTTGCATATGCCACATAGCTTTTAACTTTTGTTATCTAAAATAACCCCTCTCAATTTAGATAAACACTCGCTACTCATTTTTTTTCTTGACCCAATAACTAATAAACAGATATACACATGCATAACACACATGTGGCTCAGGAATCCTCTAGTGCCCAGAGGTCAGTCGGGATTTCCTCATTCAAACTGCATTTTTGCTAATACCTTAAATATGGAAGTTATGCTGTTCTCCCTCCTTATCCTTGTCCCAACTTTGAACTCCAAAGGTTAGATCCAGACAAAAGATTTGTGATTTTTACAAAATATGCAATACTATTTCTTTAATGTGTATATAATATGTTATATATACACACATGCACCCACACACATATGTGCACTTCCACTAACTTCTGTGAATACTTGTGTTTGTGTGTATTTCTCCTTAATGCCCTAAATATTAAGTAATTATTTTCTTTTATATATATTTAAAATTTGGTTTACAAATAATTTCCAGAATTTAACATCGTGGGATAAGTTTCATAACTTATAACAGGCATAAAAACAAGTATACAAGCCTCTTATGTCACTAATTCATAGTCTGTAAAATGTAGTAAGATACTACAAAATTAACATTTATGCCATGTGAGTACAAGGTTCATTGTTTTAATTAATCCTGACTGACAAAGTTTTAAAATATTAAGATATATTGGGACTGCTATGATGCAAATCCAAAAACATCTTCTTAGAGTTATAATATCACTGCTAGCATTTAATATGTAGACCCCCACTGTGCTTTTGCTCTTCAGTGTTGGAAAAATATGACATAGTTAAGCAATATTCTCTAGGTCTATATGTCATGATATATAATCCACCATAGTTGCTAAGGAATCTGGCTTTTCCTATTAAATTATTAATAATCAAATATTAATAGTGATAATAGTAACTGATTTATTTTCTTATCTATTCTTTCATTCATATTTATGAATTATAAAATAAAACTTTTTGAGTTCCTACTAGATGTCAATATTCTGTAACAGTCTTCAGGAGATAGAAACATGAATAGTTTGCAGTCTAGTGAGACGCTTATATAATTACCCACAGAATCCTGATCATTGATAATGTGAAAGTGAGCTATGAATGTAGATACAGTGGTTCTGACTCAACGACTTACAACTAGGATAGTTTGTGGCAGGTTACCTAATTAAGCTTCAATTCTGCATCTGTCAAGTGAGGAAAGTGTTAGTAATATCCTCATAGGGACCATGTGAAGGTCACTGAAATTATGTGAGCAATGTGCCTAGCACAATGCTCAGAGTCCTTTAAATGAATATTTAATTTTAAAAATTAACTTAATTAAAAATTTTTTGAAATACCTAGGAATAAACCTAAGGAAGTGAAAGATCTATACCCTGAAAACTACAAGACACTCTTAAGAGAAATTAAAGAGGACACTAATAAATGGAAATTCATCCCATGCTCTTGGCTAGGAAGAATTAATATTGTCAAAATGGCCATCCTGGCTAAACCAATCTACAGATTCAGGGCAATCCCTATCAAAATACCTACAGCATTCTTCAATGAACTAGAGCAAACAGTTCTGAAATTCATCTGGAACAACAAAAGACACCGAATAGCCAAAGCAAGCCTGAGAAGGAAGAATAAAGCAGGGAGGTTTATGCTCCCTGACTTCGAGCTCTACTACAAAGCTACAGTAATCAAGACAATTTGGTACTGGCACAAGAACAGACCCATAGAAGAGAGAGCCCAGAAAAAAACCCAAGCATATATGGTCAATTAATATATGATAAAGGAGCCATGGATACAATGGGGAAATGACAGCCTCTTCAACAGCTCATGTTGGCAAAACTGGACAGCTACATGTAAGAGAATGAAACTGGATTACTCTCTAACCCCATACACAAAAGTAAACTCAAAATGGATCAAAGACCTGAATGTAAGTCATGAAACCATAAAACTCTTAGAAAAAAAACATAAGCAAAAATCTCTTGGACATAAACATGAGCAACTTCTTCATGAACATATCTCCCCGGGCAAGGGAAACAAAAGCAAAAATGAACAAGTGGGACTATATCAAACTAAAAATCTTCTGTACAGCAAAGTATACTATCAATAGAACAAAAAGACATCCTACAGTATGGGAGAATATATTCATAAATGACATATCCAATAAGGGGTTGACATCCAAATTATATAAAGAGCTCACGCACCTCAACAAACAAAAAGCAAATAAGCCAATTAAAAAATGGGCAGAGGACCTGAAACAGACACTTCTCCAAAGAAGAAATTCAGATAGCCAACAGGCACATGAAAAGATGCTCCACATCACTAATCATCAGAGAAATGCAAAATTAAAACCACAATGAGATATCACCTCACACCAGTGAGGATGGCCAACATCCAAAGCACAAACAACAACAAATGTTGCCGAGAATGTGGAGAAAGGGGAACCCTACTACACTGCTGGTGGGAATGCAAATTAGTTCAACTATTGTGGAAAGGAATATGGAGGTTCCTCAAAAACTCAAAATAGAAATACCATTTGACCCAGGAATTCCACTCCTAGGAATTTACCCTAAGAATGCAGCAGCCCAGTTTGAAAAAGACATATGCACCCCTATGTTTATCACGGCACTATTTACAATAGCCAAGAAATGGAAGCAACCTAAGTGTCCATCAGTAGATGAATGGATATACACAATGGAATATTATTCAGCAATAAGAAGAAAACAAATCCTTCCATTTGCAACAACATGGATGGAGCTAGAGGGTATTATGCTCAGTGAAATAAGCCAGGCAGAGAAAGACAAGTATCAAATGATTTCACTCATCTGTGGAGTATAAGAAGAAAGAAAAAACTGAAGGAACAAAACATCAGCAGACTCACAGAACACAAGAATGGACTAACAGTTACCAAAGGGAAAGGGACTGGGGAAGAGGGGTGGGAAAGGAGGGATAAGGGGGAAAATAGGCTATTACAATTAGCACACATAATATACCAGGGGTGGGAGTGGGATGGGGGGATACGGGGAAGGCAGTATGACACAGAGAAGACAAGTAGTGATTCTATAACATCCTACTCCACTGATGGACAGTGACTGCAATGGGGTATGTGGTGGGGACCTGATAATAGGGGGAGTCTAGTAACCATAATGTTGGTCATGTAATTGTATATATATAATAGCAAAATAAAAAAAATAAAGGAAAAGTAAAAAAAATTTTGAGTATGTGTGTGTCTACATATACATTCAATGATAATTATTATTATTTAAATTGCAGGGATAATTATTTTCTATTATATAGAGATTTAGAAAAGGGAATGACTTATCCAGGGTCAAAAACCAAACCATTGGCAAGTCAACATCAGAAGTATCCTCAAAAGAACCCATGTCCAAAGATGGCCAGTGTCGGTCATCCTGGGCTTTCAATGGCGGTTTTGACAGTCTACTTTCCCCACCAGGCCATGTACTCTCTAAGAGCACGTTATTTCTATGACCCACCTTGCTTAGTGCCTGGCACAAAGAAAGGCTGCCAGACAGTAGAGAAAGAATATTTTATTTGGAGTCATCTGACAGCAGTTCAAATCGGGTACCAGCTCCTTGGTAAGTATAGTGTGTTAAATAAATTATGGTGATTATTTGAATCCCAGTTTCCTAATCTGTAAAATAGGAATAATGCTATCTTCTTTATAGAGTTGTTTCGTGGATTAGAAGTAACAAATGCAAAGTGCCTGTCACAGGGTTGAAATTTAATAAATAATTTATTATTGTTGTTGCAGGTGCCTAATCAATGTTTGCTGAATAAGAGAGATCTTGAATTATGATAATATTTATTGTGAGCCTCAGAGCTCCTTGTCTATTTAAAAATATGCATTATTTTTCTCTCTTCATTTCAGAATTATGTTTCCCCATGCAGTTATAGAATAGGGGGAGAAGGGGGGTTGTATTTAGTTGAGGTACAAGTAAAACCCTTATATATAAAAATCCTCTTAAATGAGTGAGCCAGCATCCTCACTATATGATATAGAAACTGTATATATAGTATAATATAAATAGTATAGCCAAAATTGTATGTGTATATACATAGAATACACAAATATTTTTATATATAAAATACAATATACAATATAACCAAATGCCCCCTAGATGGGTAGAGAAGTATAAAAAAGACCTTCTCACTGTCTCCTTGTAAGAGCAGTGCTTTAATGGCCATGTGCAGAGGACGGACAGCAGCAGGCTAGCCAAACAGCCACCATATGGTCAGCTGGAAGAGGAAAAACCTCCAGGCAGGAGGGCACAACTGTTCCAAGGACATAATGAAGTAAGTAGTTTCCAAGCCCAGGGCAGAAAATGACCTGGGATGCTTGGGGCAGGGAGGTGAGGAAAGCCACGACTCTACAGCAGTTCATAGACTATAGGAAAGACCTATTTATTCATTTCTCCTTACTGTTGCTATTTTTAAGTAAAGTGGTTGGTACTGTTGTTATTATTTTTAAACAAGATCTTGCTCTTCAGTGGGTAGGGGAAAGGGTTTATAGAGTTAATGAAATAGTAGAAGCCACACCAGCTGGGGTTTAAAGTGGGCCATAGCATAATCTATAACACAGTTGGGTAGTTCTGGCTCTCACCTGCAAGGGCAAATCCATGACACAGGCGTCATCATTCAGGTGTCATGGTGCAAGTATCTCTTTGAAACTGCACATACTTGGGGTGGTTCAAATCTACTTTCTAACTGGGTAACCTTAGAAATATATACCCTATTTTATAATTTACATACATATGTATAATTGAGTTGTGTGGTGAAGATTAAATACAGTATAGATATTTGGTAAATGATATTATTTTAATTCAAAATGGCATTCCACACGCATACACACACACCACACATGGTTCTGACAAGGAGAGGCTATTATCTGGATTAGCTTGACTCTTTTCCTTGGACTAACTTCCTCTCAGAGGGCTCCTAGTTCTATCCTAGCAATAAACCACACAGGGTTTCCCACCACTCTACTAGTCTTTGCTATATTTCTTGCCTCATGCCCCATATCTCACCAAAATATACTACCACCACTCCACCAAATTAAATACAAGTCAAGGATTGAGGGAAGCAAAAAAAAAAAATTCTTGTTATTGACCCACTTATACAGATTCTTCTCTTTAAATTTTCACCAAAACAAACAACTCCCACCCACAAAACATCATTAGCAGTGAACTTACCAATGGCATCGGGATTTATATCAAGAACTACAAATATTTACAATTAAATATCACATATCCATATTTTAAAGTCTTTTAGTAATTTTAGCCAAGTTAGCCTTCAGCCTTCTTCCATGTTTCTCAGTCCTTGCCTTCTTTTTCTCCTCCCTGATCTGCATTCCACCTATCTCTCATCAAATTGCCTTCTTCTAATATTCTAAGATTTAGTAATTCCAAGCTCTACCATTGCTCTTTCAATCCTAGCAAAAGAGACTACTTCCTAGGTGTGCTTTCTCCACAATCTTACTTGGTTAAATATCTTACTTGGATAGTTACTTGGTTAACAAATTTATAACTTGTTAATGATTATTTATATTAAATTCTCCATGATCCTATAACTGATGTAGATTTTCTTTCCTAATTGGGCCCTGTAGATACAGGAACTAATGCTTGTTGAGCACCTACTTTGTGTCAACTCTTATGCCAGTTCTTTGCATTTCTTACCTCAGTTATATGAGAGATTATGTGTATCAAGTATGTTTAGCAACAAAGAACTGGTTTTTTCCTTGTCATTTACAGAAAACCGCAGAAGTCTAGAAGGATAGGTAAAATCGTGATTTACCCATTTGCAACGGGAGCTGTGCACATAAAGGACTCTTAATCACTTGGAGAATAATATTACCGCATCCCGAGCCAATACTGCCCAACAGGGTTTTCTGCAGTGGTGGAAATGTTCTGTACCTGTGCCGCCCAGCAGGGCAGCCTCTAGTCGTGCATGGCTACTGAGCACTTGAAATGTAACTAGTGTGACTGAAGAACTGGATTTAGAATTTTAATTATTCTAACTTAAATACCCATACATTACCAAATATATTAGACAGCAGGATTAGATTTTTTTCAGAGTGTGGTGGAAACTCTTGATCTTCTGGATGCATGATTTCAGAGCCAACACGAAAGGCATTTGGGATTGTTAAATTATGTGACTTGTCAATGAGCTTTCATGTATGAAAAGACTGTCAGAAACAGATCATTCGTGCTGGGGCTTACCTCCACAGGTGCCAGGGAGCATCTTGCCTTGGGAAGAAAGTAAATCTATACACCATGATTAGTGTGTGATTATATTGTACAGACAGACATCAATGCCTGGTGATTTTGATGCACTTGGCTTTTCTCTTGTGAGATTTATTTAAAGAAGCATTCGCATGGCTTACAGCCTTCGGGAATGGTAATACGTAAAAATAGGAAAGCATAAAAGGAAGCAAAAGAAAACCTGCTTCGTTTGTAAAAAGGCTTGTTCCTCTTTCAGTACCTTCAAATTCTACACCTGCACCTCTTTTAACAAATCCCTTCTCTAACTCAACTCTTACAGAATTTCTTTCATTTATTCACTCACACTACGATCCTAACCCCCAGCTTCTAGCAGAAGAAGCTAAAAGAAGGGCAAAAGAAAAGCAATGTTGACTAGGAGGGGGTTGGGTTGGAGGAGTAAGGGTAGGGAGGATTTGAGTGAAATAAGTACAATTTTAACTTCTAGATGATGGACAATATTTATTTGTATTCTTACTTTTCATGATTTGATTTTTTTTAATTTAAATGAAAAGAAAAGCAATGGTGAAAAAACTCCAGACAGTATACTGCTCCAGATTTTCATGTTAGTATTTTCAACTATTATCATTCTGGAACAGATGGATCCTTTTAGTACCCATGTTGTTAATACTGTCCAGTAACTATTTATGTTCAACTTTTTTTCAAGTTCATCTGATATTTATTTGGAAACATCCCTGAACAAGACCATTTCCATTAAATAGCTACAGGATGGGATGGGGCACTCAGAACATTATAACAAAAATTTCCCTCAGTTTAATTCTCGGCAGTACGTTTACACATTTCCTTATGTAAGTTTGCATAGTACTTTGTAGGCCATTAAAAGGAAGACACTCCATTAAAGCGCTCACCATTTAAACCAAGGTTAGTGAACAGGTTACAAGTTCAAAACTAAGAGAACAAAAGAACTAAAACTCAGTAACACAGCTCTACTCTGGCCAAAGTATTTAAAGGAACTTTCTTTCTCAGGTTGATTTCCACTTCAGATATTTTCCTACTGCGCTCTTGAGTTCATTTATATTTATCACATTAGGTATGCCAGTTTTGGTGTGGCAACGATGGTCTTTGATATCTAAGTACCAAACAGAGGAGGTCTACTCTTTTCTGAGTGGTTTTATTTCTAGGGCTGTAGCCTTTTGGAGGCTGGACTAGTTCCAAAGGTGAGAAGAGTAAAAGCTTTTTTCCAAGAACATCACAAAGCCTTAGCTGAAACATGTTACTCGGGGTAATAATTTTTTCTGCCTGTCTTCGGTTCTGCTGGCATTTGCTATGCCGTATGCTATGTACTAGGAAGGCCACACTGGAAGTGCTAGAATTGTGTTTCAAACAGGAATAATTTTAATCTTCTTTGAAAGGTTTCATATAGAAATGTATGAAGGCTAACATGGGTGTTCACTGGTTATACTCTCATTTGACTATAAAAATCTTAGAAGTAAGTAGCAGGCCTAGTAGATCCTAAAGCAGGATCAAAGAAAACCGTAAGAGCAGACATCACTCCTACACAGATTCTCCACGGAAACGCAGGGGAATACTGTATTTTGTAGAGAACACTCCCATGTTCTTGTTCATCAGGAGAGACTTTTTCACTGGACATCTTCCTACACTACATCTCTAAGTAGATGATACACTAGCCTTCAAGCAAGTCACTTATTTGGGGAGATCCTTGTATAGATTTTAGTCATAGCATGCAGATTTTTAGCTTTTCAAATGTTAATTTAATACATACACTTATATACATATAATAGTGATTTTTGACTCAAAATTAGAAATCATTTTTATTATTATTGCACATTCTGGTTTTGTTATTATCTCTTCCACCATCCTTATTTCATTAAAAACTGTGATCTGAAATATTTCATGGCCTCAACACATCTGAGTGATATGATATTTTATTATTTGAAATAGCGACTGTGTTGATGATTGAGGGGGCCCATAATAAGTGATAAGACTAATGTAATGGTCAAGCTTCCCTTCCCTACTCCAATTGTTAAAAATCTCTTCTTATAAATAAGAAATGGAGTTATGTATCATTCCTAGTCCATTATAAATTATAAAGTTTCTTCTCATTCCTACTTATTGCAATTTAATATTTTGAAAAATCTAAGTTTTTACGATAATTTTCCCAACAACTTATAAAATGACTCAGGAGAAATAAGAACTATACCAGTTGAGGATGAGCTTCTTAAATTGTGAATGCTGCATTAATTCACTTCTCCTTTGGGAGCCCAATGCCTCAGAGAAGGAGAGCTACGAATCAAATGGCCTTAGTCAAGGAAGTCATGTAACTTCGTTGAGTCTATAAGTTTTCTCATTTATAAAAGGATTTCACCATGATAAGATTTTCTCAAAGTTTCTATAGAATGCTAACCACATAAAATGGGCCTAAAGCAGTATTTTCCATTGTAAACATATTTGGGAAATATTCACACAAAACTCTTTCTGGTGATCCATATTAAACACTGACATATTGAAATTATTTTTTAATAATTATTAAAAAAAATATATTGTCTGGTAACCATCTGTATGCAGTACAAGTGATAAAATAGCACAATGATACAGCAGAGGTAAATTCTACCAAGTCATCAAGAAATATGGAAAAGTAGCAAATAATCCCTAGAACTGAAAAAAGAGAAATAGCTATAGTTACAACACAGATGATCAAAAGAGAACACTGTATGCAATTTTTTTTCCAGCAAACTTGAAAACCAATATGAGTTTTCTGAAATTACTTTCCAGAAATATTATCAAAAATTACTCAAGAAAAAAATTCTATAAATCAATTACCATTATTAAGACCAAAATTAGTCATCAAAAATCCTATCCAAACCATTCCTGGACCAGATGATTACACATTTATTTTCTATAATTTTACTCTAAAAGTTTTTAATAATGCCTTACTAAATATTCCTTCAACAGAAAATCTCAACCTATAAAATTATATTAGATATATAAAAATAAGGAAGGCTATCTTGTTTTATGGGGCTAATATAACTATGATAACAAAACCAGATAAATACAGTATAAGAAAAATTAAATTAAACAAACAAAAAAACTAGAGACCAATCACAATTACAAACAAAAAATTTAATTAAAATATTAGCAGACAGATTTTAGCAGGGTGTTAAATAAATACTATATTTCCAAACATAGATTTTTTTTCCTAATTAGACTATAATACTTCAAAAAACATTTTAATAGCATTTTTTAAACTTCATGTAATTATCATAGTAAATAACATAAATAACAATACAATTTGACATCATACTTGATTGAAAGAAATTTAACCTGATAAATAATATTTACTAAAACTTACATCAAATGCTATACTTAATGCTGAAACTCTAGACACAGTCCCGACACAGTTCACTACTGACAGGTTTATATTATGCAGGAAGTCCTGGGCGATTGAGTAAGACAAAGTAAAGAAGTAAGAGGTATGAGAATTGGAAAGAGGCAAGCGATTTTTATGTTCACATGATCCTAAACTAATATAAAAGAACAAAAGATGAAAAACAAGCAAAAAAAGTTAAGACTGAGAAACAAGGTTGGGGAGACTGTTATACCAGATATTAACATGTATTATAAAGCTCCAATATGAAAATAGTGTGGTTTTGGAGCATGAACAGAGAATGGACCCACAGAACAAAGTAAAGAGCTCTGACACAGATCTGTTTCCACAGGAAAGCCTAATATATGACAGAGATGACATAACAGATCAGAGGGTAATAGAGAGTGTGAAAATGACTGTGTACATGAAAAAATAAAGATTTGATGCCTATTTCACACCATATAGGTAATTGAGTTCCAGTGAATCTAAATATGAAAAACTAACACTTTAAACTTTAAAAAAAATACAAGAAAAATAAATGCAATTTTAAAAAGTTTTCTGATCTCAAGCTATAGAAAAAATTTCTGAAACAAATCATTAAAATATGATCATGAGAAAAGACTGCTAAAGTTAATGACAGCAGAATTTCTGTTCAAAGTCTCTCTAAGATTAAAAGACAAGGTACAGACAAAAAGGAGATACTGGCAATTCTTACAATTGATAAAGATTAATATTCAGATTAAGAACTCTTGATAATTATAAAAATATCAAACAACTTGATGAAAAAGAAGGACTTCACAGAAGAAATCAAAATTGATATTAAACTTATGAAAAGATGCTCAGCCATACTAGTAAACAAGAAAATGTTGATAAACCAAAATGAAATACCATGTCCGATCAATCATATCAGAAAAGATTTAAGTTTGCTAATGCCAAGAACTGATGAGTACATGGAAGAATACACACACTTTGGAGAGCAATATGCCATTATCAAATAACTGCCTCAACCCAGCAAGGTTAGGTCACACATGCTCACACAGAGATATACACATCATTACTTATAATATTGCTGTGAATAGCAAACCCCCCCCCCCCAAATCTAACTGTACATCCATAGGAAAATGGATAGACTAGGGTAAATGCAGCAAAATATTACACAACAATTAAAATGAATGAATCACAGCTACATGGTTAAATATCAAAACAAAGTGGAGCAAAAGAAGGTTGCAGAAGGACACATATTATTTGTATATAGTATGGGTATTACTTAGATACATACATGCTGTTCTAAAATCATCTGTGGGAAGGATAGCAACTTCTGAATGCTAGTTATTTCTGGATAGGAGGGAGGTGAATGGCTTGGGAAATGGATCCACACAAGTGGATTCAACTATATTTGTAATATTTTCCTGCTTAAAAATATCTCACGCAAAAATGGCAACATTCTAATGCTGATCAGGCTGAGTGGTGAGCAGGTGGGTGTTGGTTATGTTGCTCTTTATAATTCCTTGAATGTTTTTAATGTTTTATAATCAGAATGTTTTAATAAGAAACAAGGGTACAGCGAGCTTGTGGAGCTCAAATACAAATAAAGATAATGATGTATGCCTGTTTTCACATGTGATGATTTGTCTGGATCTCAAGGCTGAGGAACCACTCAGTGCATGAACTGTATCCCAGCTCTAACTGGACTGCCTTGTTAAAACTCCTCTGCTTTTTCCCAGCATCCGTCTTCGATTTCTAACCTGGGTTGTTTATCGGGTGCTCCCTTTATTTCCGTCCTTAACTATATAGCACCACCTTTGTACAAGGCTTTCAGGCTTCAGGAGCTGATTCTTAATCCAGGCACTGAGTGCCAAATCATTGCCCTTGGCAGACCCAACCCTACCCATCTGCGCACATCCATCCATGGATATGGGTCAACTGTGGTGTGTTCATACTATGAACTGTTTACAGCAGTTAAAATGGATGAGCTATTTATTGCCACATTTCTCATCATGCATATATCAAAACAATGAGGAGCAAAAGAAGCAAGTACTCCTCCCAGAAGCCATTTATTTATACTGCCCTTTCTGGGGCCTGGACACTGCTCACAGCCCAACCTCAGGCTGAAGTGGGCACTGCGAGTCCATAGCTGCAGCAGTTGAAGATTCTGAAACAACATGGAAAAAGCTTCTGCTCTTATGTTTATTGAAAAAATGTAAGTAGAACACAAAATTATACCTCTGCTAGATTTTTAACATTGTAAAAATACATATATCGGCAAGGACTGGAAAGGAATAGAAAGAAACGAAATAGGTTTTTAAAAAATGTGTCAGGATTGTGGGTAATTTTCTTCTCTTTTTTTGCATTCTGTCGATACTGTTATATGTTTGTGTAACAAGTTATTTTAAAATGTTAAAAAATGAAGGTTGTAGGACAGATAGAATCAATCTGTAATCTTTCTGGTAATGAACAGTGAGTTTTCTTAGAGTTGATAATGGGCTCCAGTTCTGCTGTCAGAATCACAGTTTATCTACATTCTATGACAGCCATTTCCTACTGATCACAGGCTCTAAGAATGACAGAGCACCACTGCATTATACAGCTGTCTGAAATTTTAATTACAACTTCCTTTTCAAAGCTTTTTTCAGATTAATTACTTCATTTGCATTGTAGGACTGGTGAACAAAGGTTACAACTATTTCAGAGGCAGTTGGTGGAGTGGGTTTGAGCAAACTGTTTGCCCAAGACTATCGGAATATTAAGATCCCACCTGGTGGACTGTCCATAAGCCTGTAAATGTTTCTCTGGGAAAGTAAAGAAGCCCTTCTGGGGGCAGAAGTGTAAGATCAGGTAAAAATGATAGGTTTCGGTGGTTCTCATCCTTGGTTCTTGCCACAGAGAAATCTTGAGCACAGTGTTTGGTCCATGTATGTTTCAGTTTCCCCTTTGGTGAAACTGGGATGATAATGTTCAACTGATGGGATGGATGTGAGCATGAATTGATGTAGTTGATATTAAACAGCTAGCTAGGGACCTGGCCCATAGCAGATGCTCACTAAATAGCAGCTTTTATTTTTCACTCAGATCATTTTCCTGAGCTTTATTATAGATGGTATTTAACTAAGTAATCTAGGTGGACCATTTCTGAACTAGCCTGCAGACAGAATGGCAATTTACGTGAAATGTAATTACTAAGGATATTGTACATCAGGTGAATGCTATTGTTTAAAGAGTAACCACAGCTATGGATTGACAACACAGTCTAACTCTCCTTTCCGTGAATTTGCCAGGGAAAATCCATAGATACGTATCCACACAACACAGAGCTGAACAAAATGCAGTTCTCAGCATGCAGATCCAATGCAATCTTGCCAGCAATTGCGTTTCAGTATCCTACATGCTTGGATGGTTCTAGCATTCCTAAAGTGGTAGTTTGCCAAATATTATTAACAGTAAAAAAAAAAAAAAGCAAAGCAGAGCATTTGCAATAGCCAAGATGTAGAAGCAATCTAAGTGTCCATCAATAGATGAATGGATAAAGAAGATGTGGCATATACACAAAATAGAAAATTATGCAGCCATAAAAAGAAAAAAAGTCCTGCCACTTGCAACAACATGGATGGATCTAGAGGATATCATGCTCAGTGAAATAAACCAGTGGAGAAAGACAAATACCATATGATTTCACTTATTTGTGGAGTATAAAAATAAAGCAAAATGGAAAGAATAAAACAGACTCACAGACACTGAAAAGTGACTAGTGGTTTACCAAGGGGGAAGGAAGTGGGCAGGAGCGGGGGACTGTTGAACCACTGTGATGTACACCTGATAAAATAAAATTTAAAAAAAGCAAAGTAAAACAAATGATAAAAAGGGTAGAGGAACCTAATGCAAAGAGAATGCAAGTCTAGGCCATTGTTACAGAGCAGAATCAGTAGGACTGTGGCCTGGATCAGTGGAATATGCGCTGGCAACTAGAAGAAACTCCATGGTGCCCCTGGTATAAGCATCCAGAAGATCATTGGTTTATCTTCCTTGATTTCTTTTTTCCACAGTCCACGTGCTTTTATTCACAAGTACTGCTCGATGATCAAGAAAGCAAAGGGGAGGAGGGAAGGAGGGATGGACCAATGATACTGATTCGAGCTTAGAAAAAACCCTGAAAGCAGGTTTTTTCACAAATGCATCTCCCATAAAATCCTAGAGATGGCCTTGTCCTTGAGAATATTCCAAACCATATCCTCTTGGCATTGTTTTGATATGATACTGATTATCTAAAAACTCTGCATAAGAAATGACCTGCCCCCTTCAACCAGGTGCTCATTTTCCTGTTTCTGTCTGAACTTTGCTCATTTTTTACTTAAAAAAAATACAATAGATATCACACTAAAGTTCTTATCTTCCTCTAAGGTATTGTTCCTCCATTTACTTGAGGAACCATGTCCAGAAAATACTTTGAGAATGAAATTATACTGAGAATGAAATAACTTACAGAGCCACAACCTTTTGAGGCATAACTTCATATCACTTATTTTTTTTTAAATGCTGGTGTCTGGAATTGCTATAGATGTTTTTCCTGTTGCATCAGCAGGGGACATCTGAAAAATGTCTTACTGTCAGCTTGCAAAGGAAAGACAAGTGATTGGACACAAGACCATGGACCATATATGACAGAGTCTGCATGGGGATCCCAGCTCCACTGAGCTCTCAGACTTAATTAGGAAAGTCACTTTATACACATCCCCCCATCACTCCCTAAGGTTTCTTGCCTGGCAAACAGGGATAATAATATTTCTCCAATTTACCTCTCATGGTTGTCTTAAAAACATAATAAAAAATCTATATGATAGTGCTTTGAGAAAAATATAAATATACCACAAATCATTACTATTTTTTGTCTTCAAGTTCCATTTGGGGACTTATCCTATTAGAATTAAGTTACAGTTTTCCATAGCTGTCATCTCCCACCTATCTCTACAAAAACAAAATAATTTAGGGAATGTTATGGATTGAAATATGTATCCCTCCAAATTCATATGGAGCTCTAACTCGCAATGTGACTGTATTTGAAAATTAGGGCCTTTGAAGAGGTAATTAAGGTTAAAAGAGGGCATAAGAGTAGGGTTCAAGCTGATAGGAATGGTGTCCTTATGACAAGAGGAAGATACACCAGAGCTCTTTCTCCACACTCACAGAGAGGAAAGGTCACATGAGGACACAGTGAGAAGGCAGCTCTCTGCAAGCCAAGAGCAGAGCTCTTGCCAAGAATTGAATCTGCCAGCACCTTCATCTTGGACTTCCAGCTTCCAGAACTGTGAGAAAATCAGTCTGTTGTTTAAGCCACCCAGTTGGTGGTATTGTTATGGCAGCCTGAATTGACTAATACAGAGAGAATGGAAACAGGAGAATCTGTTCAGCCCCTCTCAGGACTCAGGGTGCCAGACTCCTAGCCTCAGGCCACCTCTCCCCTGATGCCTCTAAAGGATACTGGAAAAGGCTATACTGAATCCTATCTCCCTTTTGCCTTACCCTTGTACCTCTCAAAGACAGCCTTAGCCTCTGAGGTTGCCACCATTAGGCACACCTTCAAGCCACAGCTATGAATCAAATCAAATAAAAACCTCCAGGACACCCTTGCATCTGTATTTATTGGCTCCATTAAAGTAGCTTCCCAGTGTCTGAAAGGGCGCCAAGGGCCCTGTTAGAGATGCCCTGATCTGTCACATGCAAACTAAGGCTGTGGGGTTAGGATTCCTAGGATCTGAGCTAAGGTGACTAGTCGTGTACCTCAGTTGTCCTGATACGATGTAAAAATTTCCCCAGCTGCATCTGAGTTGTGGGCTCTTTATTTTGATTGAGATTTAAAGTCACACTAGTATACAATGATAGAAGTCAATACTAATTTTAAACCATTTCATTTCTGCAGGTTGTACCTTATCTAGCTGGATCCAGCTATATTTCAGACTAGTACACTAACACATGATCAGCTGTAACTGCCACCACTGGATCGTCCTTCTAGACACTGTGGGCATTTCTTGGGTCAAACATAAAATAATATTTTTAAAAAACACTCTGCACTCTAAATATTTTTTTAACTTAGGGGGAGGGAGAATGCATTGACATTAACCTTCAGCAGGTGATTCTACAAGTCTCAGGGTAGCTTGTGCTGTTATCCAGACTGAAGAAAACATTGTTCCATTTCACCTCCAACTCTCTGGCTATGTAGCTGTCCTCAAATGGGCTTCACTGAAAGAGTCCATCCGATCAGCGCCACAGAAAGGATGCTGCTCGGTGTCTGTCAAAGCTGTTTTCCCTGTCTCCCTTTTCAGCTGTGCTTTTCTACCTGTGGAAAACCACACCTACTTCCCAAACCAGAGCAAATGGTATGGGAGGAGCACGGGCTTTACTAGCAGGAGGGGTCTGAAAATAGCTGTTTAGCCATAAATTCAGCATCTGGTATGCCTGGTGTGAGTGCTGGGTACCTGGGGCCTGACCAAATGGCAGTCCTCTCCTTCCCTCTGGATTCTGGGCCCAGCCCACATGGCCTGGCCTTGTGCCTCAGCTTCCCGCCGGGCCTTAAGCCCTTTGCTGAATCACCACACCCTAGACTATGTCCCCACACATTGCCTGGCTACTCAAAGACACCTTCCCTGGGGAGAAAAAACACATTCTCTTTTCTTTCTTCCTCCTTCTTCGCTGTTAACAATCAGTACCTTGCCGACAACTGGCCAGGCTCCTGTCTGAACACAGGTACTCAGAGAAATATCACTGTATTATAAAGACTGAGTATTTGGTGCCAGATTTGAGTACATTTATGTGAGGGGATGGTGACTTGGCCAATCAGCCCCTTTACATCTGCCAACATGTGGGATGGGAACAAAGAACTTTCTCACCCACCAAAAATTTTGTGTAACTCTGATCTGGTCCTAATGAGGAACCTAAGACTCCAGAGAAAAGCTGAGGCGAGGCACCATGAATCATCCATTACTCATTAGTCTAGTCAATAAATATTCATTGACTATCTAGCATGTACGAGATATGCACTGCTGTGGTTTCATTCTCACCTGGGAGATTTTCCCACTTTAACATAAGTCCCACTCTTCCTATATAACAAATCTTAGCACATCAAAAAATGAAATGGTTATGACACTGAATTTTACCTCTATTAAACCACCAGCTCTGTGGTTGACAGGGAAGGAGGGGCAGTGGGAGTAGCCTTGTCTTCTGCAATCTACAGGTGCCCCTTATGGCACATGACTGGAAAAGTCAGCCCTTCCCCAATTTTCTTTTGAAGAGTTTCTATATTCCACAGCTTGTGGATTTTTCAATAGGCAAGGGATGGGGGACAAACTCCTAACTGGAAAAAGCAGAAAAAGACCATGAGAGAAAATTATGATAAGTCAAAAATTTGGGGGGAAAAATCTTGAATCTTAGCTAGTGAAATCTTTGATGACAAATTTCAAAAGCTCTGATGTTGTCCAGGATCCTAGGGAATGGCCCCTGAGAGTTTTTAATCTAGAGTTGTCTCATTAATCCACATGCTGCCGACTGGCAGAGTATTCCATGGAGCCTCGGAACAATAATCCTCAAACAATGCTGTGAAAGATTATATAGTTATGAGAAAATGGGATCTGGAAGAATATAGGTTATACAAATAGTGCCTACACTTACGTATAATAAAATAGTGGATATTTATCCAGTTCTCACACTGCAGATCCCCAAAGACCCCTTTTATTTGTGGGAAGCGATCGCCACAAAATAGAGGCAGAGAATCCAGAGGCCTCACTCAGTCTCCTCTTTGATGATTAGAACTGCTTTCTCATGTATCTCTGAACTCTGTGAAGACATCATATAAACTACTTTCTCTGCATTATTTTAATTTCACTGCAATGATTGCTCATTAGAATATTCCATTGTATTCTAGAGTATTGTGTAATGCAATATGCTCATTACAATATCTGTAAGGATACTTCCACTTAAAAAATTATACATATTTTTCTATGTGTACACATGTAGATAAACATGCACACAGATATAGAGATATAGATAGATATAAGTATAGATATACACACACAAACCTTTGAGAATATAAAGAAAAAGTAAATATTTCTACTTATTTTTGTATTATTTTATACTTAGACTTAAAAAATTTTTAATAGTAACAAATATTTTAAGCATGTTTATGCTAAGTGCCTTGTTAACTGCTTGACCATAGCAGTTTAAGGCAGGTACTATTATTACTCCCATTTTATATATTAGGACATTAAAGCTTAGAAAGTTAAAGTAACATATCTAACCAATGAAATTATTAAGTAGCAGAGCCTGAGAATTAATTAACCAAGGCCTTTCTAATTCCAGAGCCCAGGTTCTTAATAATTGAACAACACTTTCTCTCTTGGAAGGACAGCAATATTGGGTAGGAAGAGAGGGACGGAACTATTTAAGAAGGGTACAGCAGGAAACAACCTGAACTTGCATATCTTGAACAGGACCTCCCATTTTTCACCCCCCACCAATGTTTACCCACCCACAAATTGTCTTTGGATTTGAGAAACTTATCCAGCCTACTTGTAGAAAAGTAACCCATTCTTACATTGATTTGGTGCTCTTTTCAGCTTGGAGTGGGGGTGTTGGTGGAGTTGGGATAGCTGTCTACTTGTTTTTAAATGGTACTATACATATTAAGTTAAAGTATGATTGTAATGATGAACATGTTGGGGTGGTAGAAAGAAATCTATTTTCTTGGTTAACTGGCTGTTCATCCAACACACACCAGGCTACCTAAGAATGGCATGAAAACAGCAATACAGAGACCCATACCTGTCAACCTCCAAACAGCAGATGTCTAACTAACAATTTTAAGAACCAAACCAAGAGCCAGATCTGTCAATTGCAAAACAGCAGTATTCTAACTTTAATAATTTTAAGCACGAGGTACAGTTGAGTGAATGAATGAATGAGAAAATTCTGCTTTATCATTATACTTTCTACTTGCCCTGCTGTGGTCTCAGTCACCATTCTGATAACTAAGTACTTGTCTTTGTTCCAGAGAATGCATTTTTATCGTTTTTACTCCAGTTTTTCATAAAGGTAACAACACAGGAAGGCAGAAGAATGTTTGGACAAACTTCCCTCTAGCTGTACCTTAACTAAAATACACCTGAGTCATTAATAAAATTTGGAATTAAAAATAAAAGAAGGAGTTAATATGATTGCCAGGACTTTCCCCTTTGTACAATAAAATACCTTTTTTTAGAGGACAAAAAAATATTTCAGAACTCAAGGCAACTACATTGCAAAAGCCTTCCTCCCAAGAGCCTACCATGTTCTACACTTTGCTCAAGCAAGTTCTTTATTTTTAGGCTCATGAATTCTCAGGGTTTACAATTATTTCCAAACACGAACTCCTACTGAATAATCTCCCTGTAGAAGAAAATTCTAGAAAATATAAAAAGGGTCCTAAGCCATCATCTTTCATGAAATTTTAAATTTTCCCCTGAAGGTTTTTTTAAACCATACTTCAAGAAGATAAGAAAAATAAGGAAAATGGGACATTTGCTTGGTGAAACTTCAGGCAGAAAAAGACGAACTCTTAGATTAAGCCTATTGTCCATAGGCAGTTTCTCTTGGCTTTCTTAAATGATTTGGAAATAGTGTTCCCTTCTCTTCATCAAGTGATTTTGACACCTTTGATTTTCATTACTTTTGGAAAGAGAAAAGTTAGTTAATTAAAATCATAAGCCTGGATGAGTTGGATTAGAATTCTACTCTACCAATAGCACTGATATTTCATTACATCCTAGCCTGTATAACAGTAAAGAAGTAACTATTTTACCTACTTTGAAATATTCTCAATTGCTTTCTTATTAGGAACTCAGATAAAAAAAATTTTTTGTTTTTTAAATTAGAAAACTGTGTTGATGCCAGTAAAAAATGTCATCATGTTTCTGGACATATAAACATAAAATATATAAAACAAATGTTTCAGTAAAATATGTCTCTTTGGCACTGAATTGTTTGGCAATCAAAAGTGTTTTCCTGGGGAACAAAAGGTTGTGTGGAAGAAACCTTCTGTATTCTAAAACTGATTGATTACAGAAACTGATTAACTCATAGAGACAAGAAAGAGAATTTATTTCTCTATCCAAATCAGGAGATGCTTAGGTTTAAATACCTTCAATGAAACTGTCCTTGTGTGTAAAATTACATTACTTGATATTCCTACTCCTTTGCTAATAATCCACACTCACAATCAGTTAGGCTTCTGTTAGATTTAGAATACTGACACATAGGCAAGAGGAAGGAAAACATGTTCAAATTTCACTGCCTTTTAACAGAGTCTTCAGATTTTAGTGTATTTGTTGGGTCTAGTCCCCAAATATTTGCAAACTGCAACAGATTACATTTCATTTCCCCTGCCTTCAGTCTAGGAGCAAAACAGAGAAAGTCCTAATAACAGCCAAATCTCCTAAAAAACATTTTCTGTGTATTTAATCTAGAAGAGTAAGTTTCCATGAATGACAATCTGGAGATGTAAGAAGGTGGACATTTTAAAATTCATTGAGGCAAATAGTGAAAATAACATTTTAGGAATCCTGGACTTTCATGGTAGTTCTGTGAGTTAAGTGGGTGAGGATTCTACTGAGACTCAGTGTCTTCATCTGAAACATAGGTCTATAATTCTTCTCCTGCCTACCTTACAGGGATGTCATATCACAGAAGTTAGTATGAGTAAAAGTGTTTTATAAAGATTTAAGTATCAAACCATTTGATTATAAATATCACTCTTTTTAGATCTTTTTGTTAGTGATTATAGTTGATGTTATTGTTGCTATTGTTTAAATGACAGCCCCCAGGAGAATCATCTCCATTTTCATTGGGATTCCATAGGCAACAACCAATGCTATTCAAGTAATCTTTGTGTCATACAAACAGGTCTGCATAAAACACGAGGTAATAAATAGTCCTTATTCTTTGATTCTGATAAAATAAATGATCAAGGCATTCTAAACAATGAGCCTCACTTGTTTTAAGAACATTAACTATTTTATTATGTTTCTCTCTGGAGTATTTACCCAATTCTGGGAGGAGCAGGGGCAGGCCTGTGAAAATAACTAACCAAAAAGTCATATTTGGGTTAAATCATTATGAAGCAAAACTGTTACAAACCTAGAGGCTCACAAGCACATTTTTTAGAATTATATTTATATCTCTCTGTTACTTTAGGTCTATGTGATGATAATAATTTAGGAAGATAAAAGAGGGTAGATGAATAGATGGAAAAATGGACAAAAGGATAGGAGACAGATGGGTGGATAGATGGATATAGTAGATAGATATATAAAATTTTAAGTATAATATATGCTTCCAGTAGTGGTTTAACAATGCAGTCAAGTAGGAAGAAAAAAAAAACTCTTAATTACATGCCTAAAGATAATGAATGTAAATGTTTTAAGACTTATTAAAACTTCCAGAAAAAGATGGCAAAGTAAAAAGGCAAGTTGGAAACATCCTCCCAAACACACATAAAAGAAAAAATACAGCAAATACAACTAAATCTGAAAACAACCTGAGGACTACAGAACAGATCACATACACCTGAGGAAGAAGAGAAGACCACAAAGAAAAGGAGAAAGTGGCAGTGCAAAGATCGAGCAGGACCGAAGCCCTTCCCCAGCTCCAACCTAGAGGCAGGAGAAAAAGGAGTAGAGTAGAGAGGGAGTAGGAGGCCAGAAGCACTGCACACCTCCCCCTGGAAAGCTGCTCCAGGAGCTTGAGTCCACATTATAATGGGTTCTGGTGATTTAGCAGGGCTGGACACCAGGGACAGGCAGAACACTCTGGGAGGCTGAGACTTCAGCCATTATGGAGAAAAGGCATGCTCTGCCAGTCCTAACACCCAAAACATAGGCAGAAGTTTGCAAGGGGTGCAAGAGGAGCAAGGGTTGGATGGAACTATGTGCTCAGGAGAAAGAGCAGGAAGAGGATACCTCCCTAGCTCTTCCTTGGCCAAAGAGAAAGGGAACTCTTGGGAGAATCAGACACTCCATTCCTGTCTGGCAATGCAGCCTTGAGTCTCCTCCCACTTGTGGTGCAAGAAACCAACCCACTTGGCCCAGCAGCATCAGACATTGATGCCTGGCAGGCAGAGGAAGACTCTCCAAGCTTCCTTGGCTCCATTTCAGCCCAACTGGAGAGGTGCCTCCAGGATCCAGCCCCAAGAGCTACTTCCTCCCTGAAGGTGTCTAAGCCCAGTGCTGTGTGTTCAGGTCAGGCAGAGCACATCAACCTAACCACCACATTATCCCTGTAACATCGCCATTGTTGCAGGCCAGGCAGAAAGTGGCCTCACCCACAGCAAGCTCAACAGAGACTCCTGAGCTAATCACAAAGGCAGCAGCTAAAGCAAACTGCCAGCACAGACAGAAAAAGACCCTGCCAAAGGCATGCCAATAGCAGGAGCCCACAGTAAAAAAGAACCAGGCACTAGAGAGTAAAACATCTTGAGCATCTGGGCACCATAAGATGCCTTCTTCATGAAGCTATAGCTCTACAGATCAGAAAGTATAGCAGAACCATCTAATACAAAGGAAGAAACAAAGAAACCCTATCAAAATGAGGAGGCAGTGGACTATGTTCCAAACAAAAATACAGGACAGGAACCCAAAAGAGGGCTAAATGAAACAGAGATCACCAATCTTCTTAATAAAGATTTCAAAATAAAAGTCATAAACATGATCATGGATTTACAGAAAAGTATTCAAGATCTCAGGGAGGACTTCAACAAAGAAACACAAGACCTAAAAAAGCCACTCAGAGCTGGCTACAGTATCAGAAATGAAACATACAATGGAGGGATTTAAGACTACATTAGTGAAGGTAGAGTAGACAGTGAATGAGATGAAAATTAGAGGAAAACAATTTAGCTAAGGAACACCGAAGAAAAGGACCTCTAGAAATAAAAGAATGATCAGAGACCTATGTGAGAAATACAAATGAAACAATATTTGCATAGTAGGCGTACCAGAAGGAGAAGAGACAAAGGGATAAAAAGTTGCTTTAAGGAAATAATTGCTGAAAACTTCCGCAATCTGGGGAAGGAAACAAACACTCACATCACAGTAGCACAAAAATCTACTAACAAAATGAACCCAAGGAAGACAACACCAAAACATGTAATAATTAAAGTGGCAAAGATCAAACATAAGGAGAGAGTATAGAAAACAGCGAGAGAGAAAAAAATGACTACTTATAAAGGAAATCACATCAAGCTATTAGCATACTTCTCAGCAAAAACTCTAAAGGCCAGAAGGAAGCGGCATGATATATTTAATGTAATGAAACAGAAAGATATCCAACCAAGAATCCTCTACCTGGCAAGATTATCATTTAAATTTGTAGCAGGGGTTAAATGATTTTCAGATAAACAAAAGCTGAAGGAATTCACAACCACTAAGACAACCTTACAGGTATGTTAACAGAACTCCTTTAGAAGGAAATGTCCCTAAGGCTAAATAGATTTCATCAGTGAAAATAAGCCCACAGTAAAGGTACCAGACCAACTGATTACCAAGCAAGTACAGAATTAAAACAAAACAAAGAAGTAAAATCCACTATACACAAAATAAGTCTAGGGATACACAAAAAGTGAAGATTATGCCATCTAATATGAAAAATGTGGAGGAAAAGAAGAGAAAAAAAGTATCTTTTGATTGTATTTGAAATACAGTATTTAGCAATTTAAGACAGACTAATATATAGAAAGGAAGCTATTCTTGAACCTTTGGTAACTACAAAACAAAAGCTTACAATAAATACAAAAAAATTTTTTTAATTAAAAAAGAGAAATTCAATTACAACACTAAAGAAAACTATCAATAACAAGAGAAGAGTGTAAGAGAGGAAGATAGTAACAGAGAAGAGATATAAAAAACAACCAGAAAACAACTAATAAAATGGCAATAAGTACATATCTATCAATAATCACCTTCAATATAAATAGACTGAATGCACCAATCCAAAGACACAGATTGGCAAAATGGATAAGGAAACAAGACCCATGTATATACTGCATAGAAGAGATTCATTTTAGATCCAAGACATACACAGACTAAAAGTGAAGGTATACAAAAATATATTTGATGCAAATAATAGGGATAAAAAAGCAGGAGTGGCAGTACACTTATCAAACAGAATTGGTTTAATAACAAGAGACAAAGAAAGACATATTTAATGATAAAGGGCTCAGTACAAGAGGCTATGACCATTATAAATATCTATGCACCCAACATACAAACAAATAAATATGTAAAACAAATATTAATTGAATTAATAGAATTAAGGGAGGATATAGATTGACACATATTCATTTTAGGAGACTTGAACCCACCAATCACATCAACAAAGAGATCAACCAGACATAATATAAATATGAAAACAGAGACACTGAACAATGCATTAGATCAAATGGTCTTAACAGATATCTATAGAACACTCCATCCAAAAGCAGAAGGATACACGTTTTTCTCAAGTGTACATGGAATGTTCTCCAGAAGAGATCACATACTAGGCCACAAGAAGAGCCTCAAAAATTCAAAAGTATTGAAATTATATCAATCAGTTTATTAAACCACAATGGTATGAAACGAGAAATAAATTAAACAAAGAAAACAGACTTACAAACACATGGAGAATGAACAACATGCATCTAAATAATCAATGGATCAATGAACAAATTAAACAGAAATCAAGCAATACATGGAGACAAATGAAAACAAAAACACAACAACCCAAAATCTGTGGAAGGCAGCAAAAGCAGTGCTAAGAGAAAAGTACAAGCAATAAAAGCTTACCTCAAGAAACAAGAGCAATCCCACATAAACAGTCTACACTCACAATTAAAGAAACTAGAAAAAGAACAAACGAAATCCAAAGTAAGTAGAAAGAGGAACATAATAAAGATCAGATAAGAAATAAATAAAATAGAGAAGAAAAATATATATCAATGAAATCAGGAGATGATTCCTCAAGAAAATAAACAAAACAGATGAACACCTACCCAGGGTTATCAAGAAAAAGAGGAAATATACAAACATAAACAGAATCAGAAATGAGAAAGGAAGAATCACTACAGACACCACAGAAATACAAAGAGTTATTAGAGAATACTATGAGAAGTTATAAGCTAACAAATTGGACAACCTAGAAGAAATGGACAACTTTCCAGAAAAATACAACCTTCTAAAACTGACCTGGGAAGAAACAGAAAATCTGAACAGACCAATTACAAGCAATGAAATTGAATCAGTAATCAGAAAGCTACCTAAGAACAAAATTCCCACACCAGATGGCCTCACAGCTGAATTTTACCAAACATTCAGTGAAGACCTAATACCCACGGTCCTTAAAGCTTTCCAAAAAGTAGAAGAGGAGGTAATATTTCCAAGCTCAATCTATGAGGCCAGCATCACTCTAATATCAAAACCAGGCAAAGACACCACAAAAAAGAAAATTACAGACCAATATCCCTGATGAATATAGGTGCAAAAATACTCAACAACATATTAGCAAACCAAATTCAAAAATACAAGAAGATCATACATCATGATCAAATGGGGTTCATCCCAGGGATGCAAGGCTGGTACAAAATTAAAAAATCCATCAACATCATACACCACATCAACAAAAAGAAGGACAAAAATCACATGATCATCTCCATAGATGCAGAAAAAGCAGTCAACAAAATTCAACATCCATTCATGATAAAAACTCTCAACAAAATGGGTATAGAGGGCAAGTACCTCAACATAATAAAGGCTATATATGACAAACCCACAGACAACATCACACTTAACAGCAAGAAGCTGAAAGCTTTTCCCTTAAGATCAGGAACAAGACATGGATGCCCCACTTTTATTCAACATAGTACTGGAGGTCCTAGCCATGGAAATCAGACAACACAAAGACATAAAAAGCATACAGATTGGTAAGGAAGAAGTTACACTGTCACTGCTTGCAGATGACATGATATAATACATAAAAATCCCTGAAGAATCCACTCCAAAACTACTAGAATTAATAACTGAATTCAGCAAAGTTGCAGAATGCAAAATTAATACACAGAATCTGTTGCATTCCTATATACTAATTATGAACTAGTGGAAAGAGAAATAAGGAAAAAAATTCCATTCAAAATTGCATCAAAAAGAATAAAATACCTAGAAATAAACCTAACCAAGGAAGTGAAAGACCTATACCCTGAAAACTACTAGACACTCATTGGAGAAATTAAAGAAGACACCAATAAATGGAAATACATCCCATGCTCATGGATAGGAAGAATTAATATTGTTAAAATGGCCACCCTGCTTAAAGCAATCTATAGATTCAATGCAATGCAATTCCTATCAAAATACCAATGGCATTCTTCAAGGAACTAGAATAAATAGTTCTAAAATTCATATGGAACCACAAAAGACCCCAAATAGCCAAAGCAATCTTGAGAAGGAAGAACAAAGCTGAGGGGATTATGCTCCCTAACTTTAAGCTCTATTGCAAAGCCACAATAATCAAAACAATTTGGTACAGGCACAAGAACAGACCCATAGATCAATAGAACAGAACTGAGAAAGCTCAATATAAACCCAAGCATATATGGTCAATTAATATATGATAAAGGAGCCATGGATATACAATGGGGAAATGAAAGCTTCTTCAACAACTAGTGTTGGCAAAACTGGACAGTAACATGTAAGAGAATGAAATTAGAAAACTGTGTAACTCCTTACACAAAAGTAAATTCAAAATGGATCAAAGACCTGAATGTAAGTCATTAACCATAAAACTCTTAGAAGAAAACATAGACAAAAATCTCCTGAAGATAAGCATGAGCAGCTTCTTCCTGAACATCTCCTCAGGCAAAGGAAACAAAAGCAAAAATGAACAAATGGGACCACATCAAACTAAAAAGCTTCTGTACAGCAAAGGACTCCATCAGTAGAACAAAAAGACATCCTACAGTACGGGAGAATATATTTTTACATGACATATCCTACAAGGGTTAACATTCAAAATATATAGAGAACTCATATGCCTCAACATCCAAAAAGCAAATAATCTGATTAAAAAATGGGTGAAGGATCTGAAAAGACACTTCTCCACAGAAGAAATTCAGATGGCCAACAGGCACTTAAAAAGATGCTCCACATTACTAATCATCAGGGAAAAGCAAATTAAAATCACAATGAGATATCACCTCACACCAGTGAGGATGGCCAACATCCAAAAGACAAACAACAACAAATGCTGGTGAGGATGCAGAGAAAGAGGAACCCTCCTACACTGCTGGTGGAAATGTAAATTGGTTCAACCAGGAATTTTCCCAAAGAAAACAAGATCCCAGATTCAAAAAGACATATGCATCCCTATGTTTATCGCAGCACTATTTACAATAGCCAAGATATGGAAGCAACCTAGGTGTCTATCAGTAGATTAATGGATAAAGAAGAGGTGGTACATATACACAATGGAATATTATTCAACCCAGAAAGAAAAAATCCTGCCTTTTGAAACATGGATGGATCTAGAGGGTATTATTCTCAGTGAAATAAGTCAGGTGGAGAAAGACAAATACCATATGATTTCATTTACTTGTAGAATATAAAAACAAAGCAAAACAGAAGGAACAAAACAGCCATAGATTTATAGACACTGAGAAGTGACTAATGGTTATTGAGAGAGGGGTTGGGGTGCGTGCAGGGAGGAAGAGGCAGAGGGAGTTAAAAGGACACATAATTCTCAATCACAATGTAAGTTCATATTAGGAACTGTTGAACCATTGTGATGTACATTTGAAACCAACATAAGATTGTATATTAATGATACTTTAATACAAAAAGACTTATTAATATTCTTCTTAGTGTTTTTCTATATGCAGTTTATTTGTTTACGTAATTCAACTAAACTACATATTACTTTTTAGCTCTACTTTGTTGGGGTATTATATAATAAAATGCATAAATTTTAAGGGTACAATCTGGTAATTTTTAGCAAATACATGCTCCTGTGTAACCAACATCCCTATCAAAATATATAGGGCATTTACATCACCCAAAACGGGTCCTGTACCCCTTTACAGTAAGTCCCTCTTAACCCATGCCCAACCTACAACTGACCTGCCTTTTGTCACCTGCCTATTCTAGATTAGTTTTGCCTATTCTAAAAATTCATATATGTAAAAACAGAGTATATGGATTTTTTGTGTCTGGCTTTTGCTCTTTTTATTATTGAGTAGTAATCTGTTTTGTGAATCCACCACAGTTTTGTTTATCCCTTCACATTCTGAGGAATATCTGAATTTTTTCCAGTTTTTTTTGGCAGTATAAATAATGCTATTGAGAACATTCATATATTAAACACAAAATTTTGAATGATGCTGTAACATAATGACTCTTATGAAATAAGTATTTCCTGAGTATATTTGGTATTCTTCCAGAGTTCCTGAAAACACTGCAGAATCTTAAAGGTGAAATGGGTGTTTTGTCATGTTAATGAGATGTTTGGACCCCACCCAAGAGTGGGGGCTGGAAGTTGAATCAGCCAATGGCCAGTAGTTTAGTCAATCATGACTATGCAATAAAAACCTCAGAAAACCCCCTGAGAAGAACTTATCACTCTCTTATACACTGCTTTTCTTTTGGGGGAACCAGAATGCCTCCACATGCCACCAAGCCAGGCCCCAAGCTCCCGGTGGATAGGAGCTCCTTTATTTGGGACCTTGATCTGTGTCTCTCTTCATCTGGCTGTTAACTTGTTTCTTTTAAGTTGTCCTTTATTTTACTGGTAAATATAAGTATTTTACTGAGTTCTGTGAGCGGCTCTAGCAAATTAATCAAACCAAACCCAAGAGGGAGGTCATGGGAACCTCCAATCTGTAGCAGTCTTGTAGGTCAGAGCCCTTACTCTGGGGTATCTGGTACTGTCTGCAGGCAGACAGTGTCAGAATTAGTTAAGGTCTCGGACACCTGCTGGTGTTAGAGATTTGCTTGGTGTTAGGTGTAGGAAGACACCCATACACACATACACACTGGAATCAGGTCTGGGAACCCGAAAGGAGTTATACTACTATTACTGCTGTATATAATACTAATTTTGCTGTTGTATATGAAAAAACACTGACACAGAAGCTTTTTCTTTTTTACTTAATATAAAACAGGAGTACATACTATTTTTTAAATTCTCAGAAATGTCATTTTAAATGTCTGCCCAGTTTTCATTCAGTAGATATACCATAATTTAAATATTTTATGTTTGTATATTAAAATTGTTTCTAAGTGTTTTCTTTTATATATAATAATGCAAGGAACATCTTTACTTCTCTACTCTGAGTGCGAGCAAAATTTTCCAGAGGAGTCCAAATTCAAGCTAACACAACCAAAAAATTTTAAGAAAATGCTCCTTAATGTTGTTTCATTCTTTGATCTGTAATATACTTGAAAACATTGGGCATTCTATCAAGATAATTAAAAGTGTATTCTTAATTCTAAATGCTTTCTAAAGAGGTCCCTCTCGTCCTGTTTTTTTTTCCCCTTAAGTGTTTCTGAAGAGTTAGCTTCATTTGCTATTTTCCCCCTTTTCAACTGACAATTGCCTTGATGAACAGAGGAAGCAACACATCTGAACTCTCTGGATTAATTGTAAGAAAAGAAACTGTTCATTCAATGAGGTCAACTGTGTAGGTGTTGAGCATTATTTTGTTTTTTTCTTAAGCTTGGGAAATGTGCTTTTGCAACATGGCAGTCAAGCCTACATCAAAGAAGCAAAATATAGAATAACAGAACAAAAAAGAAAACCCTTTTCAGAGTCAAAAAATGATCAGAAAAAAGCATCAAAGGTAGAGCCTATAGTTACAGAGCTGCTGGAGACTGAAATATTTAAAATACAACTGTTTGTGCTAATTGAAAAAATTATATTCACAACATCAGCAGTCATTAAATAAGCATCATATTTAATGTGTGCTTCTGTTCTAAGTGTTCTCCCCAGGAATAATTTTTGTCAGAAAGAGAACACTGAGTCCATTTTCACACTTTATCTTAAAGGCCTTGCTCAAGGTTTTAAAAATTTTAACGGATGCGGGTAGATAATATCCTCCTATTTTTACCTCTGTGTTCTATATCCAGACATGTATTCTTGGAATACTCCATCCTTTTCAACTCTTCTTTGCAATAATTGTGGTCATGTTCATATATTCTTGATAACTGTGTATTTAATATATCTTGTCTTTCTCTAGCATTCCATTGTACATCATTGGATTTTTGTCTGTCCAATCCACATTTTTCTTCTTATGGATTTTCAGGAGACTGTTTCTCACTCATTTCATGTATTTGAATCTGGTGCAGTTGCCACTCTCAATACCTGTGTTGAAGTCTAATCCTCAATGTGGAGGTATTTAGTTGGGGACTTTAGGAGGCAATTAGGTCATGAGGGCAGACCCTTCATGAATGAGATTAGCAAGATGATCTTTCTATCCATCACGTAAAGATACAGTAGAAGACAGATGTCTGCAAACTAGGAAAAAGTTATTCACTAGAACCCAATCATTCTGGCACCCTTGGACTTCCAGGCTACAAAACTGTAGAAATAAATTCTTGTTTTTTAAGCCACACATCTGTGTTTTTATTGTTGTTATCATTATAGCAGCCCAAGCCAACTAAGACACAAACCCAACCAGTAAGGGTGCAACATAAGACCCAAAATGGTAATTGTAGTTACCCACATGCCTAGCAATGGCGGTTGATCTAAAATGATAGTAAATCACTCAAATCCAACCAGAATCCTTACCTACAATTTTTTTCTTTTTTCAAAGAAGCCCCATTCCAGGATGTGTTGGAGTTGGTCAGCAGTCTCATACTGATTCACAAGAGCTGACTGCTAAATCTTCAGGAATATTGCAAACGATTCAACACACTACTATAGCTTGAAATCAGCCTTGGTGGGAGTAGTTATACTATAGAAACTATAAAATGCTATATGAATAAATGTGACATACCACATCAATATAATTAAAGATTTTATCAAAAATCAAAAAAAAAGCTCAAAACCATATGATTATCTCAATAGATGCAGAAAAATAATTTGAGAAATTCAACTTTAAACAATTAGGTATTAATGGAATGTATCTCAAAATAATAGAGGACACAGATGACAAACCCACAGCTACATACTCGAGAGTGAAACCTGATTTTCCTCTAAGACCAGAAAGAAGACAATGATGCTCACTCTTGCCACTTTTATTTAACATAGTACTAGAAGTCTTATCCAGAGCAACTAGGCAAGAAAAGGAAATAAAAGATACATAAATCAGAAGGAAAAAAAGAAAACCACCCCTATTTGTAGATGGTATGATGTTAACTATAGAAAACCCTAAATACTTTGCCAAAAAAATATTAGAACTAAGAATTTGGTAAAGTTGCAAGACACAAAATCAATGTACAAAAATCAGTTGCATTTGTATTCATTATCAACAATCAGAAAGAGAAAATAAAACAATCCCTTTCACAATAGCATCAGAAAGAATAAAATTCTTAGGAATAAATTTATACAAGGATGAGGACTTCCGGGAAGATGGCGGCGTGAGTAGGGCAGCAGAAAGCTCCTCCCAACACTATATTTATCTATGAAAATACAGCAAATACATCTATTCCTAAAAGAGAGACGAGAATACACAGGAAAGCGCACAGCGTGCAGCTACACCCGAGAGGACTCGACACCCCAAGAGGCAAGTAAGATAGGGAGCCGTGACCCGGCGGGACCCAAGCACTCCCCCAACCCAGTGCACTGGCGGGAATAGAGGATTCAGAGCCAGAGGGAGTGGAAGTACACCCGGTGAAGTAGCCAGCCCTGGTGATCTGCGCGGGGAGCGCTGCCCCACATCGCGCAGTGTAGCCGAGATTGGAGAGACAGAGGGGCAGGATCTGAGTGGGGACTGGCCAGGGTGCTTGCAGCCAGCTCCTGGGGTGGGAGGGGAAGCGCGAGCTTTCTTCAGCGGTTTTAAACGGACAGGAGCCCAGTGGAGGAGCCGGATCGCCCCAGTACAATCAGCCCAGCAGGCTGGGAGTCCTGGGGAGTTTCAGACACCTTAGCTGGCGACTGGGGAAGCGTAGCCGTACTTACACTTCTCACTGAGATCAACAGCCTCCCATTCATTTCCACTCTGGCCAGAGCGATAAAGGGCCCTGTGGAGCCGCGCAGCCATGGCTGCCAAATAGTGGGGAAACAGCACCACCTACAGCATTCCCACAGAATCTACTCCTGGTGGGCGTTTTGTTTTGTTTTGTTTTGTTTTCTGTTTTCTTGTTTTGTTTTGTTTTCTTTTTCTTTTCTTTCTTTTTTTCTTTCTTTCTTTCCTTTTTTCTCTTTTTAAAGTCTTAAAGAGCCCAGCTGACATACCTGGCAACTACCAGAGACCACTTCTATAGCCATGAAAAGACAGAGGAATATGGTTCAGACCAAAATCAACCAGACAACCCCAGAGAGGGAGCCTGAAGGGATGGAAAGGCACAGTCATCCTGAAAAAGAATTCAGAATAAAAGTCATAACCATGGTGATGGACCTACAGAGAAATGTGCAAGAGCTGAGGGAGGAAGTGAGGGAAGTGAGGAAAGACAATGCAGAAATCAGACAAGCGATTGATGGGCTTAACAGCAGACTGGATGAGATGCAAGAGACTGTTAATGGAATAGAAATCAGAGAACAGGAATACAGAGAAACTGAGGCAGAGAGAGATAAAAGGATTTCTAGGAATGAAAGAATATTAAGAGAACTGTGTGACCAATCCAAACGGAACAATATTCGCATTATAGGAGTACCAGAGGAAGAAGAGAGAGAAAAAGGGATAGAAAGTGTCTTTGAAGAAATAATTGCTGAAAACTTTCCCTCGCTGGGGAAGGAAATAGTCTCGCAGTCCACCGAAGCCCACAGATCTCCCAACACAAGGGACCCAAGGAAGACAACACTAAGACACATAATAATTAAGATGGCAAAGATCAAAGATAAAGACAGAGTATTAAAGGCAGGTAGAGAGAGAAAAAAGATCACCTACAAAGGAAAACCCATCAGACTATCATCAGACTTAACAGAAACCTTACAGGCCAGAAGAGAATGGCATGATATATTTAACATTATGAAACAGAAGGGCCTCGAACCAAGAATATTGTATCCAGCACGATTATCATTTAAATATGATGGAGGGATTAAACAATTTCCAGACAAACGAAAGGTGAGAGAGTTTGCCTCTCATAAACCACCACTACAGGATATCTTAAATGGACTGCTCTAGATGGAAGCACACCTAAGGCTAAAAAGATGTCACCAGAGAAAATAAAATCATAGCAAAGAAAGCAGACCATCCAAATGCTAACTAAAGGCAAAGAATAAAACACCTATTATAGAAAGAATGGAGGAGGAGGAATAAGAAGGGAGAGAAATAAAGAAACATCAGACAGTGTTTACAGTAACTTAACAAGAAAGTTAAGTTAGATTGTTAGATAGTAAAGAAGCAACCCTTGAACCCTTGGTAACCACGAATCTAAAGCCAGCAATGGCAATAAGTACATACCTATCAATAATCACCCTAAATGTAAATGGACTGAATGCACCAATCAAAAGACACAGAGTAACAGAATGGATAAAAAAGCAAGACCCATCTATATGCTGCTTACAAAGACTCACCTCAAACCAAAAGATATACACCGACTAAAAGTGAAGGGATGGAAAAAGATATTTCATGCAAACAACAAGGAGAAAAAAGCAGGTGTTGCAGTACTTGTATTCAGAAAAAATAGACTTCAAAATGAAGAAAGTAGCAAGAGATAAAGAAGGACATTACATAATGATAAAGGGGTCAGTCCAACAAGAAGATATAACCATTATAAATATATATGCACCTAACACAGGAGCGCCAGCATATATGAAACAAATACTAACAGAATTAAAGGAGGAAATAGACAGCAATGCATTCACTTTAGGAGACTTCAACACACACTCACTCCAAAGGACAGATCAACCAGACAGAAAATAAGTAAAGACACAGAGGCACTGAACAACACACTAGAACAGATGGACCTAAAAGACATTTACAGAACTCTACACCCAAAAGCAACAGGATATACATTCTCCTCAAGGGCACATGGAACATTTTCCAGAATAGACCACATACTAGGCCACAAAAAGAACCTCAGTAATTTCAAAAATATTGAAATCCTACCAACCAGCTTCTCAGGTCACCAAGGTATAAGACTAGAAATAAATTTTTGAAAGAAATAAAAAATGCTCACAAATACATGGAGACTTAACAACACTCTCCTAATTAATCAATGGGTTATCGACCAAATAAAAACAGAAATCAAAGAATATATGGAGACTAATGACAACAACAACACAAAGCCACAACTTCCGTGGGACGCAGCAAAGGCAGTTCTAAGAGGAAAGTATATTGCAATCCAGGCCTATTTAAAGAAGGAAGAACATTTCCAAATGAATAGTCTAAAGACACAATTACTGAAATTGGAAAAAGAAGAACAAATGAGGCCCAAAGTCACCAAAAGGAGGGACATAATAAAGATCAGAGAAGAAATAAATAAAATTGAGAAGAATAAAACAATAGAAAAAATCAATGAAACCAAGAGCTGGTTCTTTGAAAAAATAAACAAAATAGATAAACCCCTAGCCAGACTCATTAAGAGAAAAAGAGAATCTACACACATAAACACAATCAGAAATGAGAAAGGAAAAATCACGACGGACCCCACAGAAATACAAAGAATCATAAGAGAATATTATGAGAATCTGTATGCTAACAAGCTGGAAAACATAGAAGAAATGGACAACTTCTTAGAAAAATACAACCTTCCAAGACTGACCAAGCAAGAAACAGAAAAACTAAACAGATCAATCACCAGGAACGAAATTGAATCAGTAATCAAAAAACTACCCAAGAACAAAACCCCCAGACCTGATGGATTCACCTCTGAATTCCACCAGACATATAGAGAAGAAATAACACCCATTCTCCTTAAAGTTTTCCAAAAAATAGAAGAGGAGGGAATACTTCCAAACTCATTCTATGAAGCCAGCATTACTCTAATACCAAAACCGGGCAAAGACCTCACCAAAAAAGAAAATTACAGACCAGTGTCCCTGATGAACGTAGATGCAAAAATACTCAACAAAATATTAGCAAACCGAATTCAAAAATACATCAAGAGGCTCATACACCATGATCAAGTGGGATTCATCGCAGGGATGCAAGGATGGTACAACATTCGAAAATCCATCAACATCATCCACCACATCAACAAAAAGAAGAACAAAAACCACATGATCATCTCCATAGATGCTGAAAAAGCATTTGACAAAATTCCGCATCCATTCATGATTAAAACTCTCAACAAAATGGGTATAGAGGGCAAGTACCTCAACATCATAAAGGCTATATATGACAAACCCACAGCTAACATCATACTTAACGGCGAAGACGCTGAAAGCTTTTCATCTAAGATCGGGAACAAGACAGGGATGCCCACTCTCTCCACTGTTATTCAGCATAGTACTGGAGGTCCTAGCCATGGCAATCAAACAAAACAAAGACATACAAGGCATCCAGATTGGTAAAGGAGAAGTCAAATTGTCACTATTTGCAGATGACATGATACTGTACATAAAAAACCCTAAAGACTCCATTCCCAAACTACTAGAACTAATATATGAATTCAGCAAAGTTGCAGGATACAAAATTAACACACAGAAATCTATTGCTTTACTATACACTAGCGATGAACTAACAGAAAGAGAAATCAGGAAAACAATTCCACTCACAACTGCATCAAAAAGAATAAAATATCTAGGAATAAACCTAACCAAGAAAGTGAAAGACCTACACCCTGAAAACTACAAGACACTCTGAACAGAAATTAAAGAGGACACTAATAAATGTAAAATCAGCCCATGCTCTTGCTTAGAAAGAATTAATATTGTCAAAATTCAAAATTACATACCTTAATGGCCATCCTGCCTAAAACAATCTACAGATTCAATGCAATCCCTATCAAAATACCAACAGCATTCTTCAACGAACTGGAACAAATAGTTCTAAAATTCATATGAAACCACAAAAGACCCCGAATAGCCAAAGCAATTCTGAGAAGGAAAAATAAAGCAGGGGGTTCTTGCTTTCCAACTTCAAGCTCTACTACAAAGCCACAGTAATCAAGACAATTTGGTACTGGCACAAGAACAAACCCACACACCAGTGGAACCAGATAGAGAGTCCAGATATTAACCCAAACATATGGTCAATTAATATATGATAAAGGAGCCATGGATAGACAATGGGGAAATGACAGCCTCTTCAACAGCTGGTGTTGGAAAAACTGGACAGCTACATGTAAGAGAATGAAACTGGATTGCTATCTAACTTCATACACAAAAGTAAATGAAATGGATCGAAGACATGAATGTAAGTCATGAAACCATAAAACTCTTAGAAGAAAACATAGGCAAAACTCTCCTGAATATAAACATGAGCAACTTCTTCATGAACATATCTCCATGGACAAGGGAAACAAAAGCAGAAATGCACAAGTGGGACTATATCAAACTAAAAAGCTTCTGCACAGAAAAGGACACCATCAGTAGAACAAAAAGACATCCTACAGTATGGGAGAATATATTCATAAATGACATATCCGATAAGGGGTTGACATCCAAAATATACAAAGAGCTCATGTACCTCAACAAACAAAAAGCAAATAAGCCAATTAAAAAATGGGCAGAGGAGCCAAGCAGACACTTCTCCAAAGAAGAAATTGAGATGGCCAACAGGTACATGAAAAGGCGCTCCACATCGCTAGTCACCAGAGAAATGAAAATTAAAACCACAATGAGATATCACCTCACACCAGTAAGGATGGCCAACATCCAAAACACAAACAACAACAAATGTTGATGAGGATGTGGAGAAAGGGGAACCCTCCTGCACTGCTGGTGGGAATGTAAATTAGTTCAACCATTGTGGAAAGCAGTATGGAGGTTCCTCAAAAACCTCAAAACAGAAATACCATTTGACCCAGGAATTCCACTCCTAGGAATTTACCCTAAGAATGCAGGATCCCAGTTTGAAAAAGACATATGCATCCCTATGTTTATCGCAGCACTATTTACAATAGCCAAGATATGGAAGCAACCTAAGTGTCCATCAGTACATGAATGGATAAAGAAGATGTGGTACATATACACAATGAATATTATTCAGCCATAAGAAGAAAACAAATCCTACCATTTGTAACAACATGGATGGAGCTAGAGGTATTATGCTCGGTGAAATAAGTCAGGCGGAGAAAGACAAGTATCAAATGATGTCACTCATCTGTGGAGTATAAGAACAAAGAAAAAACTGAAGGAACAAAACATCAGCAGACTCACAGAACCCAAAAATGGACTAACAGTTACCAAAGGGAAAGGGACTGGGGTGGATGGGTGGGAAGAGAGAGATAAGGGGGTAAAGGGGGCATTACGATTAGCACACATAGTGTGCGGGGTGGGGGGCACAGGGAAGGCTGTACAACATAGAGAAGACAGGTAGTGATTCTATAACATCTTACTACGCTGATGGACAGTGACTGTAATGGGGTATGTGGTGAGGACTTGATAGTGGGGGGAATCTAGTAACCATAATTTTGCTCATGTAATTGTAGATTAATGATACCAAAATAAAAAATATAAAAAATTAAAAAAAATAAAGAAAAATCTGAACTTAACTCTTCTAGTGGTGGTAAACATCCCATGGGTTTATTACTAAGATGGTTCCCAAAGTTCATAAGGATTCTCATCACTACATGGGCCCAGGAATTCAGGTAGTTAACCACTATTTAGCTTCTGTACCTGTATTATAAATATATGCATGGTTTAGGATACATATTTTGAAATATTAAGATTATTTCAAAGCCCTCAATTATTCCTTTGTACCTAATACATATTTCTATGTGAAAAAAGGGAGAAAATACAGAACCTATATAAAAAATTGAAGTAAAATCTAGGACAAACCTGGGATTATTAATACAGCACACAGATGCCAAAACTTCATGGATAAGTGATTTTGAAAACCTTCAAATAGACTTTCCACAAGGTCAACCAAAATACAGTGTGACTGAGAGTAATGAGTGGTTTTAGTCCAACAGTCATTAAAATGCCTAAGAGAAAAGGTTTCTTGTCTGCTGGCTTCTATTCTTTATAGGAGAATATAATTTTATATCTATCTATCTATCTATCTATCTATCTATCTATCTATCTATCTATCTATCTATCTATCACCTATGTATCATCTATCTATCATCTTTCTATCTATCTATCATCTATCTATCATCTTTCTATCTATCTATCTCTCTATCTATATTTCATCTTGCCTTTATTTGCCTAGTTTAACTATAAAAGTTTTTTCAAAAATTTTTGACATGTCAGAGGAGAAATCTGACCCAGGCTCAGAGTCACCTGGGGTCAGTGACAAAGCAGAAGGTACACCAAGTAAATCAGTACAAAGAAGACAAGGAGCCTCCAATACAAACAGATCCTTTTACCTTCCTCCTTTCTTTCCCTCCTGGCTTCCTGCCTTCCTTTCTTAAGCACAAGCATTATCTGACTGTTTTGTCACAATCATTCAAATCATATTTTCATGAACAAAGAAGCCAAATTTAATGATATCCTCAAGTCATGTGCCATGAGGTTATAAAATCCTGATGTCCAAGACTGAATTTGCATTATTGGCTACAGTGGTTTTCTGTGTCCGCACCAAAATACCTACGTGAAAAATCTAATTGACTCTCTGCGTAGTATCATAACCAAGAGCCACATACATGCATGATTACACACATTTTTTAAAGTACTTCATGGATGTAGACACTGCCCATATGGATTTCAGGTGGAGTTTGTCAGTCTAAAACAGTACTACTCCCTAGGAAGAGGGCTTTGGTGGATAATAAAAACTAACTAGTTTCCATTTTTAAGATACCTGCCTCGAATTCTGAAGAATGGCTATATGTGATCTTTTTAAAGCACATCAGTTTTGGTATGCAACAGATGTAGATTCAGCCCCAGATCTGGCATTTAATAAGCATGATTTTATAAAGTTACTTAGCACTTTTAAACTACAGTTTCTTCATCTGAGAATAACAAAAATTCCAATCTTAAAAACTGGTTGTGGAGACCAAATGAGATATGGCATACAAAGTGCTGAGCATAACATCTGACATAGGTAGCACACAGTGTGCATTCAGCTGTAGATGCTCAGATTCTGTACTTGTTTGAACTTAGTTTTGCTTGTTCATTTTATTTTGTGTTAAAAAGTCTTGGATCCATGATGGACGGGAATAATGCATTGAAAGAGATAAACATTTTTCTACTTAAGTCCCATTGATCATGTACCTTTGAGCACAGGGACAGGCTCAGTTACATTTTAACCCCAGCACCCGCATGCCCCTCCACTAAACCCCCAAGGCCTGGGACAGAGTAGGTGCTGAGTAAGTCCCCAACTGTTACCATCCTCTTCACTTGTTTTTTTTTTTTTTTTTTAATATATAACAGATGCAGCCTTATGGGTAGGTGTGAGTCTCCATGGACAACCTTAGGCAGAATTCAGCAATTCTCTTCAGATGTTTTCCTAGAGATTCAGTTGAAGGACAGTGAAAAGGGATTTATATTACAGAGCACGCATTTTCTTTTCTGTCCTCCCAGATTCCTTTTGGTCTTCAGGTTGCTCATCTCACACTATTCCAGCATCTTCCTCTAAGACTGCTATCTCTGCCCATTTCATACACAGAATAATTTGGTTCCTATTATCTGACATCCATATCACTTAATACTATTATAAGGTAAGTAAACGAAAATTTTTCCATGTTTCAGGTTTTACCCCCCTGAAAAGAATAAATTTTTATTTCTTCTCACTTCTATTATTTTCTTTTCCTATAAAGGAAAAAAAATATGGGATTATTTATTGTCACACAAGACTGTAAGCAATGTGAGGACAAAGACTGTCAGTGAAGTTCACCACTTCCACATCAACACTGAATACCATAATGGGCACTAATGGATAATCTGTTGTCTTCACATGCAAAGTATGTTACAAATATGCTCTTCATCTTTTAGGTTTGGGTATGGTGTGCATGTGTCTGTGTGCACGCATGTGTGTTGGGAAAGAAGCCTTATTATCTTTCTTGCACTTACATTAAAGGATCCTTTGAGAAATTCACTTAATCAAAAGCTTAATCCGATACTGAGATGCTTTAAGCTAGTAAGTGAGGCTATCATACCGAGTTCCAGATATGGAATCAAAAAGATTATGAATTAAAGTTTGATCAAAGGAAAACAATGTTTTGGGTAATAACAAAGAAATATTAGCTCTTCTAGGAAAGAAATACAGAAAAATTTTGACATACCAGTTCTCATTAGATTCAGACATGAATGCCTTAGAGGTATTCAGATTGATATTTTATTTTCTTTATCTGTATTGTCATCTCTTTAGTTTTCTTGCTTTTTTATTTTTAATCATCTTTGTATTTCTCTCCTAGCCTGTGGCCAATTCCCCAGATTTCATTTCTTATGTTCCTCCTATGTTCACTTCTTCCACTTGCTAACTTGATTTATCTTCCTTGCCTGGTATCAGTTTCTAACCTTTTCCCTTATTTTCCTTTGAGTTCCACTTATCCCCCAGCTAATCTTTTGACCTTTTTGTAATCTCTTTCCTTTCCACATTATCCTATTTCCAGAGTTGTCCTTATCTGCTTAGCCCACAGTCAAGTTAAGGGGGAACATTCAATCTGAAAAGTCTTTAGCCTATATATGGATTACCAGTTGTCTCAAAAGGCTTGGCTCACCAGATACCTGGAAAAGGACCCTTCTGTTTCCCAAGGCCTTCCCAGAATAGGGGGAGCCTCTGTACTTTCTTCTCTGTTCTTCCCCACTTTCTCACCTACTCACTGTTCCAAAACATTCAGGCAAAATTTATTGGTAAAAGAAGCACATAGGTTAACTCAGGTTTTACCCAGTCATTTATTGTTTTCTCTCCACTTCCCTTTGGCCCTCTGTCTTGGAGCTTTTAAAGAGTGAGGGGCAATTTGGCATGGGTCTGCCTGCATCTTTCAGATTTAAATTGATACTCCAGAAAGCCTGGCCACCTCCAAGGCAAATGTTTCCCAAGTTTCAATTTAGTTTTCATTAGTAACCCGGCAGCCCTGTGCCAGCCTGCCTGTCCATTTAAACAAGGCCTCTCTCAGGGGATTATGCAGTTGCAAGCTGAAACATCTATATGCAAATGAGCCTTTCTATATTTGCTATCAGCTACCACAGAAATTTTCCATCCCTTCAAAGCTATTTTTTAAAAAAAAGCAAACAGAAGACAGAAAAAAAAAGAAAGAAAAGCTTTTTGCATACACAGAAACTGAAGAAGAGAAGGTTGGCTCTAACCCTACCCACTTCCACGTCCTCTGCACCTACTCCCTCAAACAGCTGCAGGAGACCTAGGATTCCTGCCTTCCCCATCCCCCCCACCACCATAAACATATCCTAAGGCATGGTTATATCACAATTCTAATTTATCCAAAATAAATAACGGGCACAACAGGAGTAGGGAAGCTTTTTCTCGAGATGAAAACCAAGCAACAAACAAGTCTAAAGTTTCTGAACAAAATAAATTTGATATTTAAATATATATATATAAAGAATTAACTGTGTTATTTGCATGAATAGAGGGGAACAGCATCATGGATGTTATAGTTTATGTATCATATAAACCTAAAGTATTTTATTTTGAAATGCAAAGCACATGTGTGCTAAAGCTGCATATTTTAAGAGCTACTCAGATGTGGCTATTGGTCCTTCACCAGGTCCTCTGGGCATCAGTATCCTCATCCACGAATGAGTGGCTGAACCCAGCCAGTAGTTCCTAAATTATTAGTAGATCCCTCACTACTTTGTCTTAGAAGTTCAAAGCAATTTCAAACTTAAAGAAAAGTTGCAAGACTAATATAAAGAACACTCATTGTCCTTCACCCAGATTCACCTATAGCTAACATTTTGTCCCATCTGCTTTATCATTGCTGCTCTTTTCCCTTCTCTGGATGGGATGAGATGGGTGGGATGGATAGGTGGATAGATATAGATACAGATATATACACAGAGGGAGAGATGTAGAGAGATATCTTTATGTCTATATATAGACATAAAGATTTATACATACATATATATATACAAACACACACACACATATGTGAATGTATATACATACTGTGGGTAAAACTGCAATATTTCCAGAATCACCTGGCCTCCGTGTATCTCCATATCAATAGGTGTTTCCAAGGGGCAGAGAGGGCTTATCTGGACCAGAGAGGTTGGGTGGGGCCCCTTCTTCTGCAGCCAGGTCACAAGAGACACTGGAGAGCAGAAGTGAACAACTGCTTGTAAGAAATAAACAGGTTTCTCCCACTTTATTTCTCCCTTTGACTAATTTCGGTTTCAAAGGTATTTTGCCCCTGGATTTTCTCCTAGAGTTACAACACACAAACATATTTGTTCACTGTTTATCTGAAAATAAAATTAAACTGGGTTACCTCTATTTTTTTCTGGCAACTAGACATGAGCAAAGCCAAAAAAGAGAGCAATAATGAACAAGTTACCAATGTGGATAACTGAGGTTCCATCTTGCTGGGGCCCCTCTGAGAAGCCATATAGAATACCTCTCAGAAATGAGCTTCGGCAGGACAGGGAGCCTGGGGTCTTATACCTGGACTCCCATTCAGCCTCTGTTGAGGACTGCCTCCAGGGCAGAATTAACTCCTGGCACTTCCATGTTGTCTGGCTTGGGGCTGAGCAAGCTCCTAGGCACGAAGGAAATCCTCAAGCAGAGAAAAACAGGCACTGAAAGTGGGAAGCTTCCCATGGTATAACTAAAACTGTCCACCATAGGTACAAGGAATGCTCAAAGGTGAGCCCTGGGGACATGGGGCAGGGCATCAAAGGAGTCAGCTAAATTTTCTTTTTATTAAAGTTTATTTTTTCTAGTTTCTTTGCTGTGCTTCTCTGCTCACAAAGCAATGTTGTGATTATCACACAGCTTCTAAAATGTTACACAGAGAGTGTGGTGCAGCCCTGCCACTTAATGGCTTTCAGTGTGTATCAACAGACATTCTGGACTTTTACACTGGCTGTGAGAGCTTAGTCAATGTATCTGCTCCTGAGATACATACTAATTACGTACAACTCATGTTTCTGGACCAGAAAGACTGGCACAGACATCCAGACAGTGCCAAGATGCTGTTACATAGAATAGTACCCTCTGAGTCCTCCTGAGAGGTAGCTGGCCTCCTTCTTGTGCCCTATAGCCTTGTATCATTATTTCAGGGGTTGTGAGTTACATTTCCTTTATTTTGAATTTATACAACCTTCATTTTCCAGATGGGCAAACTGAGTTTCTGGTATGGATACTCCTCCCCAAAAGCCCATATTCTGTGAATTATTATGCAAAGACTTTGACTTTAAGCCTCAAATCATTCTCAGCCTAATTAAAAGCACCTGGTTATTATCTACTCCCTCCTATCTAGGGAGAGGGGTCTTCCATTTAGCCTGAGGAAGCTCACATTTCTTAGTAGGGGATGATTGGCAGCAGAGAAACTGCAGGGCTTCTGTTTTTTTTTTCAGACCTGTTTCTAACTCTAGTAGCTACTAGAAAGTACTTTTGAGTTATGGTGTGAAATCAAAGGGTTAAGTATTCTTTCTGCAATGGATAGTTCAGAAACTGATAGAAAATATTGGCTCTTATATATATATATATATATACTTAAGTTCAATTTTTAAAAAAATCTTGATTAGAATAAGTGTTAACCTAGATGCTTCAGGAAGCAGACCTGCTTTTCCTGCTTTCTTTACCTTACTTCCTGCACTCCATTACAGGTTTTATCCAAGAGTATTCCCTCCATAAATCATTGGCAAGAATTCCTGCCTCAGGCTCTGCTTCCCCCAAGTCTGACCTTAGACAGGCTTGAAGACAGGTGAGCCTGAAAGGCTCTGAGTTAATGCATAAGAAAAGAATGATGTAGAATGAAAGAATAAATGAATTACTTTTCATTTTTAAAAAAGGCTTAAGAGAAATAATTCAGTATATTCAATTTGATGTTTCCTGACACTTTAAACTACAAATGTGATTAATACCACTTTGCTAAACCTTCAGTTTAGCTCTAACTTATAGTGCTTAGAACTCCAAACCTTATTCACAGACTATTATTAAAGGATTAACATGCTACTAGCTACTGCATAACTTCTCTGATGCTGCTTCAAATGAAAGTCTTTAATAGCATGTCCATCTTCAAATGAAAGTCCATCTTCTTGCTGTGATTTGCTGGCATGTAAACCTCACTGGCTAATTTTAATTAGAATCTTAGAATGTCATAGCTGAAACAAACTTTAGGGTTCACCTAGTGTAACTAGGTCATGAACAAATGAAAGCCAACAAAACACAATTAGTGCCTAGCATTATTCAGCTACTAAATGGCAGAATTGAGATGATAATCCAGGCTCACAGGTGCCAATCCAACACTATTTCCACTGAACCACATTATCTGGCCTTTATAAAACTCCACATATTTCAGATGGAAGAGAAAACGAGTATCCAACTTTTTCACTCATTACTCATTAAGTCATATCATTGGCCTTATAAATGAGTTACACTAGTATCTGCTTTAGTCTAGTAATGAGTTTATAATGCTAAATTATAAACTCACTCTCTCTTCTTACACTTTCTATCTCTGAATAAGCTTCACCCAATTACTTCAAATAACAATAAAAATGTAACTATCCATCAGAGAGAAAAGCTCACAGGCAGAGCTGCTGAATGTTGTATTACTTCACTCAAGGTATAGCTAGAATTTGCCTGGACTAAATGGACTTGTCTCTAATAAATGAGAACAACATATGGATAGAAGCATTGTAACATATGTTCATATGTACCTTGTCTTTTTCCTTGAGTTGATGGAATTACATGGAATAAAAAGAAATCTTGCAAAGCCCAGCCATTTCTATGGTATCTACAAAACCACTGCTTGTTCTCCATTAATTATAGCTATCTGAGCAAACTGACCTTTATGCCCGTTAGGTTGGTCTTCAAACACCAGCAAATCTGTCGGCCTTGAAAGATTACATACCCCAAAGCCACTGGATGTTTTCTGCTTATTGAATTTGTCTCTGTTTACAACAAAAGTAAGACTTCCTAAAAAAACTCTGCCTTAAGTGATATAATTTGGCTACTAGGAATTTACATTAGAGTCCCTTCTATAATGCACAGTTCTATAGAAAAAGGGAGAACATTCTCCACTCAAGTACACAGAGTTAATTATATCATAATCTCTTCCACTATCATACCATAATTTACTCAACTAGTTTGTGGACATTTAGGACTTTTTTCCCAATCCTTTGTTCTTGCGAGCAATACTGAAGTGAATTTCCTTATACAAACTTCTCTGTTCATGTGTTCAATTATAAATGTGGACTAAAGTTCCAGAAGGGGAATTGCTATGTCAGAAGGGGCATACATTTTTAACTTTTATAATTATTGCCCCATTATCCTCTATTGCACTAATTTACATTCATTTAAACAATGAATGGAAGTATAATCATCCCCACATACCTGCCAATAAAGAAATATCATCATAGTTTTTGATTTTGATCATCTAATAAGTGAAAACTTTTATCTCATAGTTTTTGATTTTGATAATCTAATAAGTGAAAATTTTTATCTCATTGTTGCCTTAATTTATATTTTTTAAAATTATGAAACATGTTAAAATTATATTTGTGATTCCTCTCCTGACTTATTAATTCATGGTCTATGAGTTTTTCATCATTATCTTATTTATTTATCAGGGAGCCCAATGTTAAGTGGATTCCAAGTATATTCTTGTATAGAGTATCTTCACCTCTGCAACATCAAATGCTGATAGAATTTTTGTTTCCTCACAAAGTTCTTGATTTATAATGGAACTCTACTATGTAAGTTTGAATCAATGTCCATAGTCATATAACAGCAACTAGCTTAAGCATGGGTCATTTCTGTGTATCCTTACACTGCTAGAAATCAGCATTTCCCAAATTTCTTCAATGGGATGTAAAACATATGTGATTTTTTTTTTTTAAGGGAGAGCATAGAGGAAGAGAAGAAGAAATCCAGGGCCAAATACCCTTGGTTTAAAAAGGCTAAATTGGATTCATCTTTAAAGCTTATCAAAGTCTTAACATGCTAAATCTCTATAAAAAGAGTACAGTATCATGTTCCAAAATTATTTGCCTACACACTTCTGGGGATTAGTATTCTGCTGAACAGTTTAGGAGAGGGTCCTTTGAAGTAAAGACTTCTATTTTGATTATGACAACTATTAAATTGTTTGCCTTGCAACAAGCCTTGAATTTCACAGGTAGCAATAAATATTTTTATATTCATATTCCTGATCAAGGCATAGCCCTTAATTAAATGATAAGTTCTGCAAATACACAAACATCATTCATTTGCTCGTTCAATTTCCTAATTATTCTTCCACTACACAAATATTAAATCTTGACCCCCACACATACATACATGTTGCATATTTGATGGTATTATGATCTCCTGATAAATTTGAATGCATTAACTGTTTCTTCAGTTCATACTTACTGAATTATTGTAAAGTTCAAGGAGACAAACACAAATCAGATAGGAATTTTACCCTTAAAGAGCTTACTGTTTTGAAATTAAGTAATGGAAATATTCTGTAAGGTGCCTTGTGTGAACTGCTTATGCATCTTATCAATGTTACCTTCAGTGATACAGCCAGAGTATTTCTTAAATTAGTGATCTTATCTGACCCTCACTTAGCCTTGGGAGGTGAGTCACTGTCCCCATTTGACAAATGATGTCACAGTTGTAAGAAAGATGACATACACAGTACAGAAAACTGGCAAGTGACTGATGTTAGAAATGGCATAAAACTAAATGTGATTTATGCCCAGAGGAATGAATGTTTAAACAAAAGGGTATTAACAAGAAGCCTGTCTGTCAGAACATGTACCTGGGAGTCACTCTGGCTGGGAGGGGGAGGGAGATTAAGATAAGAGAGGGCTGTGTGTCACTTCCAAAAAAAAATGCAGAAGATGTTTTAAATCAGCCAATAAAATAAAGACAAATGTAAAAAAAAGCCTAATATGGATATAATTTGTTTAGGCAATATCTGGGAAAGAATGTGAACCTTGTAGTCCTCAGCCAATGAGGAACGAGGGGAGGGACTTGCATCCTATGGAACAAACTGCTTGTTGTGACCGCCCTGAGTGTGTCTGCTCACCAGACACCGATCTTATAAGACTGCCATTAAAGCCTCGCTCTGCTGTTCTCTAAGTTTGGAAGAGTGAGCACGTTTCTCACAACTGAGCTAGAGCTAGCACTCATATACCCCAATTGTCACAGAAATCCACACCCTGTGATAGACAGATAGACCTTCTTTGAAGCTGACCTGAAGTGAGCAAGACCACATATTAGAACAGTCACAATCACTCCGACTGCCATGAACCACAATACTTTTCCTTTCCTTTCTGGATTCTAAATCACCAGGATATATTAAAAATATAAAAATACTCAATATATACCTATGATTATCTCCATGGAAGAAGGGTGAGATCCATTTAAGCAGGAATGAGAAAGCCTGTGAAACCACTACATGAGGTTTCAAAGAAGTGTGGACTAATACTAGAATCAGTACAGGCTGTGGAACCCACAAACCTGGACCCAGGTCCTGAACATACTCATCCCTGACTGTGTCGCCTCAGGTAAGTCACCGAACCTCCATGTTTCTTAATTTTTTTTTCTGTCGAGTGAAAACAGGTCTCCCACAAGATTGTTATAAAGATACAATGGGTGTATCACGGTACCACTTTGATCTCTGACTACCTCGGGGGCACCCACTTTTCCCTGTCCTACTAGCAGCTCCCTTATCAGCTGGCAAGGAGAGTGTTAGCACTATCATCCTCTTGCCAAAGCATTGCTATCCAATCAGATGCATGGAACGCTTTGATAACCTCTGAACCTTTGTTATTCCCTGTGTCCTTCCTAAACCAGAGGTGACTGATGCTCGTCCACAGAATGTCAGGAAGAAGGAGGAACCTGCAGGACTTCCTTTGAGGTGTTGTGCAATGGGATGATTACTGTGCAGAGGATGCATTCCACTAGGGAACAATGTGTTGATTTAAATGGAAAGTTCTCACAGACAGGATCTGGTATAAATGAATAGCAAGTCTATGGAACAGCACTGGGCAAATTTTCACTTACGCATTTCCATCCTTGAGGCCAGTATTAAAGTTATGAATTTTGTTTCACAGCAGTGGGGGACATTTCATGTTTTATTTTGTTTTGTTTTCTAATTCCAGTGAATTTCATTTCAACTTTCCATTTGCCAAGACTGGTCAGAAGAGTCTTGTTTTCAAAGATATCTCCCTCTGAATTAGATTGTACAAAAGCTCCAGGGTCTTATATGTCATAAGATATTGGAGACAGTCCTAGCTTAAGGCTGTTGTGGCCGCTGCAGAAATCTACAGGTTCATTCAATGGAAGGATGGTCACCTGATCTGTACTAAATCTGAGATCCTGGGGTTTAGTGCTAAATCACTTTCCTGAGGTGAAGGCAGAGTGTAGGGGAAAAATGATGCTTTATGGGTTTCCAGCGTGTCTACATTGGCAAGCAATCAAAACAAAGATTGATTGGATTTCAAAAAATTACATTTACGCATGTAACAGTTTTTTATGTCACCTTATCAGGATGACTACTACTACTGGCCATGTGTCAAGTAACCATTCCCTTTCTCTCAAAACTTAACACAGTTGTCCTGGAGCTATTTGGACCAGCTGGGATGGAAAAGATGAAGGGCTAAGAATGTGCCTGATTATCAAAGGACCCCAGGAAAGTTATAGGAGAGTTTACAATCACTTGGTATTTGGTAGATTTCATTATTCCAGTTATGTTAATACATTTGTTTGGATTTCAAGAAGAGGTATTATTGCCATTCCCAATGTGCCCCCATGCTACATTATTATATATATATATATATCATATATATTTTATTTAATTACATATAATTATTATTTATTTAAATATATATAATAATATTTAAAAATGGCTAATACTTGGAAGCTTGAATAATATTTTTTAATTTTTTAATGCAGGTCACTGATGCATCAAAAATAACTTTACTGCTAAATAAATGCTCTTTAGAAATGCCAAGTCACTAACATACTTAGAAAAATATAGTGTTACAGCAGGGATGATGACTGCGGTGAGTATTGCAGTGTCTTACATTATACCTAATATTTCTTTTAACTTTCCACTTGACAGGTGAGCAAAGGAGGGGAGAATGAGTGATACATGTTGGACCTCAAGCAGAAACTACAATCTAGCACAGTGAGAATTAGGGGTCAACAGGCCTTGGTACTAACAAAGGTTTCACTTGACCATAGCCCCCATCTCAGTCTCTCCACCCTGGAAAGATTAATGGCACAGCAGCTTTACAACGTCATGAGGGCAAGCCTGAAATATGTGTGGCTCTCCTTACCTTACTATATCTCCTCCTGTTTCCTTCAAGTCCACTGAGTGACCACCACGGAAGAAGTCTACTAGCTGGCAGTAGCAGGTAGGGGGTGGGAGGCAGGCAATGCTTTTCCTTCTTTCATACTCTTATTTTTCTTTTCTTTTTCATTTTCTTCCTTCCTCTGCTATCATCCTCTTCTTTGTTCTCTTGTGTGTTATAATTGCCCCCACAATATCACACACAAATATTCTCCTACTTCCTTCAGTGGAATGCTTCCAGCAGTCATTTCTTTTCATTTTTATACTCAAAGGCTTGGAATGTGGGTAGTTTAAGTAAGGATGAGAGAAACAGCAGTCTGTGGGACAGTGTTATTTACAGAATGCCTAGTAAGTGTGTATATTAGTTTCCCAGGACTGCTATTAACAAATTACCATAAACAATAGATTCCTTCTGCGAGGGTTCCAGAGGCCAAGTCTGAAGTCAAGCTTGGCAGGGCCTCACACCCTCTGGAAGTTCCAGGGACAAATCCTTCCATGATTCTTCTTGTTCTGGTGGTTGTCAGTATTCGCTGCAGCTGCATCACTCCCATCTCTGCCTCCATCTTTACTTGGCCTTCTCCCCTCCTCTCTGTATCTGTGTGTCTATTAGAAGGATATTGTCAGGAAATCCAATCCAGGGAGATCTCCCTGCTGGCTAGGTGAGATGTCAACCTGGGGGAGGGTTCTTGACTCTGATCAAGAATATACAAGCAGGTTGAGCAGTACAAGCGAAGAGTAGTTTAATAAAGCAAAAGCACACACTCAGGGAAGGAGTGCACGGTGGGGCAAGCAGCCTGGTGGGCTTTGGGTTGGGTAGTCTTATGGATGGAGTTTAAGCAAGGTGGGAATATTCACTGGGATAGGTGGAGTTTTCTCAGAACAGGATGGAGATTTCCAGAAAAAAAGGGTGATATGCTCCTTTGTCCTTAGGTGGTCTGCCTCAGAACTGTCATGGCGCCAATGGGTGCGACTTTCAGTATGCAAATGGGCATACATGTATGTTGAGGTAAAGTTGGGGTCGACTTCTCCTCCACATTGGAACTACTCAGTTTTAGCTGGTCTGTTGTCTATATTCTTACTCTCCACATTCCATAGAACAGTTTACATGGAATGCTGAAAATGTAAACAAGCATCTAGCCAAATGTAAACACCAGCCAAATGTAAACAGTGTCTCATGTCTGGCTATGTGTCTGCTCTAACAAGGACATCTATCTGTTATGTGATTTACGGCCCACCCAGAAAATTCAGGATGATCTCATCTTGAGATCTTTACATGTGCAAGACCTTTTCTCCAAATAAGGTCACATTCACAGGTTCTGAGACATGGACAAGTATTTGGGGTGAGGCCACTGTTCAACGCACAACACCATGTATTAACACTCACAAAATCTGTTAGGTAGGTAATAGAAACTCCAATTTACAGATGAGAAAACTGAGGTCCAGAGCAATTAAGAAACTAAGTAAGGAGTGACAGATCCAGAATTAAAGTTTAGGTCTATGTGATGTCAAAGTTCAGGCCTTTCACCACTGACCTGCCTTGTGACATCCAGGGATGGACGCAAAACCATCTCAACAAAAAGGAGATATTAATACCTTCACAAATAAAAGGCTTTCTCTAATTGAATACATTTTCTTTAAATTTCTGCTACAATGGATTTTTCCAATGCAGTTTAGTATGTTAAAAGGAAAAAGCCAAGTTTTTAATTTATCAAAAAGTCTCTCTTAAAAGTAAAAATGGCATGAAAGTAGATATTAAATTTCCAACATAGAACCAGGATGGGAAGGAGAAAGGGAACTATGCATTTTAGTTTTTGCACTTTTTTTTTTTAATTTGGATCCATGACCTCAGTGTGTTTTCTACCAAATGGAATTTGGAAATCAAAAGACTTCAGCCCACTAGCTCAACTTTCTATATTAAAGGAGGACATACTGGCAGTTTTCTCAGCATATAACCCAATAATTTGCAATGACCTTCTAAACATTTCTACATCGTTATCCCAGCATCAGTGCAAATTCACCTCCAGCAAAATTTTCTTCCAACACGGCTATTTCTACTTCTCCCAATTTCTGTTATCATGCTTCCATTTACCAAGCAAAGAATTTTTGACTCATTGAATTTTGTTGCTTTTTTCCTCACAGTGTGTCTTACATGCATTCATTTATTCCCCACATGTTTTTGTGTGTACTTCCACTGGGCCAGCCACACTGCTGGGTACTGAAGACACATAATTCTAAAAAAGCAGACCAAATCATGCCCTTATATGGAGCATATAGTTGAGGAGGGAAAATAGACACTGAGCACATAGTTACAAATGTGATGCTCAATATAAAAGGGTAAGCAAAAGTTTCAAGTAGGAATGAGGTGCTGGAGAATCAAATCCATTCATTCTTCCCATCCTCTCTGCCCTATCCTAGTTACAGTCTTTATCCTTGAGGCAGGCTCTCTGTCTTCAGTCTGACCTCTGATCCATCCAGCAGGCCACTCCTTGTCTAAACACCTGTAGAGAAAATAGAAGTTCCATGGCCAGCATCCTTACCTGATTCTAATCTAATCTACTCATTGTATATGCACAATGATGTAATAGTGTGCAAGCATGTATACTTGTACACCTGTTGGCGATAAGCCATTATTGCCATATGAAAAGCTCTGCCCAGTGCTAAAGGGGAAGCAGGAGAGCCTAGAGAAGAGAGTAAGGGACCCTGGAGCAGAGCAGAGCTTGGAGCCAAGACAGAGAGGGTGATAGGGTTGTTGCATGCAGACTTGACAAAGAGACAGACTTGATTCTAACACTTGATCTGCCACCATGAGAATAATGCTTGGTATAAACCCCTTTACCCCTCAACATTCCACTGTCATATTTCAGTCTCATCGAATCCAGAGTCAATTTGACTGGCACTGGGAAGCCCCTCCAGCCTGGAGCTACAACCCTATCTCTGCTTATCATATGTTAACTCCTCTCACGAGTTCTCAAACTGATGCTTACAAGACTGCTTTTTTATGTGGAATTTAGGACTTTACTTCTCGTGAGCACAGCCCCATTCAATCCAGGTACAGATATTGGGGAAGTTGGGGAAGCGAATTAGGGTCCCTGCACTATTAGGATCTTAGCAATGCTCTCTAACAAGCTCTAATAGCCTCATGAAACTGGCAGAAGTCAACCTGCCCACTCATTATCTCCTAAGATATCTGATTCATTCTACCTTCTGAACATTTGTTCAAACTATTTTTCCCCACAGCATGCCCTTTTTCCTCTTCTCTCTCAAATTCAACCTTTGCCTCAAAGAACAATACTCTGTACCCTCTCTGATTCCAAGGGCTTTCTTACCTTTCCCAGAACTCAAGGCACTCACTGTCACACTCAGCCTTTGGGTGAGGGAGTCCAGCCGGTTTCTATATTTTCCTGTGTATGCATCTATACCTTACCTCTCCCAAGGAGACCATGGACTTCTTAAGAAGGTCTAGTCCTACAGTCAGCATTTCTTTGTCCATTGCACCCTTCACTTAATAGGCAGTCAATAGCTCATATAATCACGGAGCAACAGAGCTGGGGCCTGAGTATAATGAAGTCCAGAGAGGTAGAGTGATCACCCAAGGATACACAGCTAGTTAGTGGCATACTTCAGACAAGAACCTACATCTCTGGCTAGTGGATAATGCTCTTTTTACAGAGGAATGAATGCAAAAAATAAATGAATATAAAAAGAAAATAAAAGTTTCATTCTTTTTGAACTGGACCATCCAGTGCTAAAGCCTTTCTAGCCAGAAGCCATTCTATTGATCTACAGATGCTGTGGTTTCTACAGACACACAATAATAACCTTGCTATTGAATTTAAGCTCTGATGCCCATCTTGGCATCACTGCTGCATCTATTGACTCCAACCACCTGCCTCTTACTTCCCATTCACTCCTATTTATTCTCGGCTGTAACTAGAGGTAACAGACTTTCAAAACTTGAATTCAAAGTTGTCAGCTAAATATCGCAAGCCTGAGATTTGTGGTGTAGCAACCTGAAGAGATACAAGCACACACTGTCTACGTGCGAGGCAGGCTGTTGTGTGAGATGATGGAGGCAGAGGGGAGATCATTCTGTGATAGCTCAGGCCTTTGAGGCAGGTGGGGCTGCTTCCAACATTTTCACAGGCTGCAATCAGGAGCCCAGAGGTGGGATGGCAGCACCCCAGGAAATCAAAGCAAACTCAATCATTATCTATCTGCTGACAGTGACAAAACCATTTCATTTCTCAGCTCTTTACAGAATGAGGTGGGGGTTGAGGACTGTGAAGAAATTAAAAGCGTGAAAATTTTTAATGAGTGCAATTATTGAATCATCAGTCACACAGTCCATCTGCTTCAGAGCATTCCAGTGACTAGTGAAATGCTAAACTACTGCATTGCATTTTCACATTCATGTAATCACATAAATGTTCTTTAAGGAAGAGTTAATGATATTCATATGTCATGCCCATCCCTTCTATAAATCAGCATTCTCCTTTTGCCTGTTTCATTTTATTAGTCACTAATTTCACATTCTAACATCAACATGGTGGGAATTTTCTGGCAACTGCATGGGCAGGAGGCAGCCCAGTGACATTAAATATTGTGCTGTGAAATGTTCATTTATAAAGATAAAAAATGCAAATCTTATCTCAAGGATCCTGTGTAGCCTGGAATCTTGAGAGCAAAGTGAAGTTGGGATCAGAGAAAGAAAAGAGGACTCATTTTTAAAGTCTTTTCCCAGAGATGGTTAATCTATGAAAAGAGAGATGAAGCAATGACAGCATGTCAGTAAGAAGACCAGGTTTAAAGGGTATGGCTCAAAAATGAGTTCTGGACCCTATTCCAATGTTGGGGGCTGGTTCTCCCTACCAACAAGCAATTCTCCGACACCAGCAGGGTAACCTACAACTCAACTCAATTCTGACACTATCCACCCAGAGATAGCATCAGATTCCACAGGTTAACAGTTCAGTCCTATAAGAATGCCCCTCCCTATTACTTCAGATACCAGTCACAAGCCCAGACCATTTACTCGTGCTCTGATGAACTGGCTACAACTTAAAGGTTACCACGACCTCCTCCTTGGGTTTTATTAGTTTCCTAGAGTGCCTTAGGAAACTCAAAGAAATATTTTACTTACTAGATCACCAGTTTATTACAAAAGGATGTAACTCAGGAACAGCCAAATGGAATAATGCATAGTGTAAGGTATGGGAACAGTCTCCAAGTTTCCATGCTACTTCCAAACATGACACTCTTCCCAAATCTAAATCTCCAAGTGTTCACCAACCTGGAAACTCTCTGTGCAGAGTTTTTTTGGATTTTTATGGAGGCTTCATTACATAGGAATTATTGATTAAATTGCTGGCCAATAACAATTAATTCAACCTCCAGCCCTTCTCCCCTCCCCAGAGTTCTGGGGATAGTACTGAAAGTTACAACCTTCTAAACCATGGTTGGCAGCTCACCATGGCAGCTTTAGTAGGTTCAAAAGTCACCTCATTAACACAAGACACATTTACTGATCTCTTCAATTAGGAAACTCCAGGGTTTTAGGAGTTCTGAGCCGGGACCCATGGATGAAGACCAAACATGAGAAATACATATATATTTTTCTTTTGCTAAACTTTAATTTTTTTAATTAAGGTATCACTGATATACACTATTATGAAGGTTTCACATGAAAAACATTGTGGTCACTACATTAACCCATATGATAAAGTCCTCCCTACACTCCACTGCAGTCACTGTCTATCAGCATTGTAAGATGGCCAGAGTCACTACTTGTCTTCTTTGTGCTACATTGCTTACCTTGTGCCCTCCCCACACCATTTATGCCAATCATAATACCCCTCAATCCCCTTCTCCCTCCCTCCCCACTCACCCTCCTCCACTCCTCCCCTTTGATAACCACTAGTCCCTTCTTGGAGTCTATGAGTCCGCTGCTGTTTTGTTCCTTCAGTTTTGCTTTGTTGTTGTTATACTCCACAAATGAGGGAAATCATTTGGTACTTATCTTTATCCACCTGGGTTATTTCACTGAGCATAATACCCTCTAGCTCTATCCATGTTGTTGCAAATGGTAGGATTTGTTCTCTTCTTATGACTGAATAATATTCCATTGTGTATATGTACCACACCTTCTTTATCCATTCATCTACTGATGGACACTTAGGTTGTTCCCATATCTTAGCTATTGTACATAGTGCTGTGATAAACATAGGGCTGCATATGTCTTTTTGAATCTGGGATCTTGTTTTCTTTGGGAAAATTCCTAGGAGTGGAATTCCTGGGTCAAATGGTATTTTAGTTTTAGTTTTTTGAGGAACCTCCATACTGCTTTCCACATGGTTGAACTAATTTACAGTCCCAGCAGCAGTGTAGGAGGGTTCCCATTTCTCCGCATCCTCACCACCATTTGTTGTTCCTAGTCTTTTTAACATTGGCCATACTAACTGGTGTAAGGTTTTAATTTGCATTTCCCTGATAAATAGCAAGGTGGAGAATCTTTTCATGTGCCTGTTGGCTACCTGAATTTCTTCTTTGGAGAAGTGTCTGTTCAGATCCTCTGCCCATTTTTTAATTGGGTTATTTGCTTTTTGGGTGTTGGGGCATGTGAGTTCTTTATATTATTTTGGATGTTAACCCCTTGTCAGATATGTCATTGTATTTTTCCAGAAAGTTGTCCATTTCTTCTAAGTTATCCAGTTTGTTAGCATATAATTTTTCATAGTATTCTCTAATAATTCTTTGTATTTCTGTGAAGTCTGTAGTGATGTTTCCTTTCTCATTTCTGATTCTGTTAGTGTAGACTCTCTTTTTTCCTTGATAAGTATGGTTACGGGTTTATCTATTTTGTTAATTTTCTTCACGAACCAGCTCCTGGTTTCATTGATTCTTTCTATTGTTTTTTTCTTCTCAATTTTATTTCTGCCCTGAGCTTTATTATGTCCCTCCTTCTACTGACTTTGGGTCTCATTTGTTCTTCATTTTCTGGTTTCATTGTGAGTTTAGACTGTTCATATGGGATTGTTCTTCTTTCATGAGGTAAGCCTGTATTGCAGTATACCTCCCTCTTAGCACAGCTTTCACTACCTCCCACAGATTTTTCAGTGTTGAATTATTGTCATTTGTCTCCATATATTACTTGATATCTGTTTTTATTTGGTCATTGATCCATTGATTATTTAGCAGCATGTTGTTAAGCCTCCATGTGTTTGTGGGCTTTTTTGTTTTCTTTGCGTGATTTATTTCTAGTTTAATACCTTTGTGGTCTGAGAAGCTGGTTGGTATAATTTCAATCCTGAATTTACTGAGGCTCTTTTTGTGGCCTAGTATATGATCCATTCTGGAAAATGTTCCATGTGCACTTGAAAAGAATGTGTATTCTGCTGCTTTTGGGTGTAGTGGTTTGTAGATGTCTGTTTGGTCCATCTTTTCTAATGTGTTGCTCAGTGCCCCTGTCTCCTTACTTATTTTCTGTCTGGTTGATCTGTTCTCTGTAAAAAGTGTTGTGTTGAAGTCTCCTAAAATGAGTGCATTGCATTCTATTTTCCCCTTTAATTCTCTTAGTATTTGTTTCACATATGTAGGTGCTCCTGTGTTGGGTGCATAAATATTTATAATGGTCATATCCTCTTGTTGGACTGACCCCCTTATCATTATGTGATGTCTTTATATGTCTCTTGTTACTTTCTTTGTTTTGAATTCTATTTTGTCTGACACAAGTACTGCAACTCCTACTTTTTCTCCCTATTATTTGCATGAAATATTTTTCCAACTCTTCACTTTTAGTCTGTGTATGTCTTTGGGTTTGAAGTGAGGCTCTTGTAGGTTGAATATAGATGGGTCTTGTTTTTTATCCATTTAATGACCTTATGTCTTTTGGTTGCTGCATTCTGACCATCTACATTTAGGGTAATTATCAATAGCTATGTACTTATTGCCATTGCAGGCTTTAGATTCATGGTTACCAAAGGTTCAAGGGTAACTTCCTTACTATCTGCCAGTCTAATGTAACTCAGTACATTTTTCAAACAAAACCTAAAGGTTCTTTTTTTTCACCCTTCCTTTTATTTCTCCTCCATTGTTTATATATTAGGCATCATATTCTGTACTATTTGTCTATTTCTTGACTGACTTTGGGGGTAGGTGATTAAATTTTGTATTTTTTTCCTTAATCAACATAACATACTTATTAAATAATTACAGTACCTAACAAATTTTGCATTTTTTTTACTAATTATTTAGTCTACTTCCTTTACTGTGGTTTTATTTTCTCTGGTGAGAGCTATTTAGCCTTAGGAACACTTCCATCTATAGTAGTCTCTCCAAAATAGATGGTTTGTGGGAGGTAAATTCTCTCAACTTTTGCTTATCTGGCAATCATTTAATCCCTTCTTCAAATTTAATTGATAATCTTGCCAGGTAGAGTATTCTTGGTTCGAGGCCCTTCTGTTTCATTGCATTAAATATATCATGCCACTCCCTTCTTGCTTGTAATGTTTCTGCTGAGAAGTCTGATGATCGCCTGAGGGGTTTTCCTTTGTATGTGATCTTTTTTCTCTCTCTGGCTGCTTTTAATAGTGTGTCCTTATCTTTGATCTTTGCCACTTTAATTATTATATATCTTGGTGTTGTCTTCCTTGGGTCCCTTGTGTTGGAAGATCTGTGTACCTCCATGGCCTGAGAGACTATCCCCTTCCCCAAATTGGGGAAGTTTTCAGCAATAACCTCCTCAAAGAGATTTTCTATCCCTTTTTCTCTCTCTTCTTCTCTGGTACCCCTATAATGCGAATAGTGTTCCCTTTGGATTGGTCACACAGTTCTCTCAATATTCTTTCTTTCCTAGAGATCCTTTTTCCTCTCTGTGCCTCAGCTTCTTTGTATTCCTGTTCTCTAATATCTATTTCATTTAGTCTCCTCTATTCAATCTAATCTGCTTTTAAATCCCTCCACTGTATGTTTCATTTCAGATACTGTATTTTTCAAAGTTTCTATCTCTTGCTTGAATTCCTCCCTGAGGCCTTTATATTTCTGTACCTCCATGAGCATGTTTATGATTTTTATTTTGAAATCTCTTTTAAGGAAGTTGTTTAGTTCTGTTCCACTTGGCCCTTTTTCTGTTGTTTGTGGGATTTTTGGTTTGAACCAGGTTCCTTTGACAATTCATATTTGTAGGTGACACCCTCTAGTGCCCAGAAGCCCTACTATCCAGAGCTGCTCATCCCCTGGAGAGATGGTAGGGGGTCACAGGCGAGCATCCACGGTGCCTGCTGGGAAGAAACAGCTCTTTCCTGCTTCCCGGCTGCAGTGGCTGCCTCCACTGCCAGGGCCAGTGAGCTGGACATGCAGGGAGGGGCCTCTATGCTACACCATTTTAGCTGCCATAGGCGGGGCCCTTCCTCCAGCTGGCCTGGCACAATGGTGGAAGAAACAGGTTTGTGAGATGGTGCCAGTTGGGAAGAAGGAGCAGCAGGCTGCATATCACAGTGCGGGTCCTCAGAGCTGTGTTGCCAGCCAGGGGGATGGAGAGCCTGAAGCTCCTGAAAGTTCCCAACCTGCTGGGCTGAGTGCACCAGGACAATTTTGTCCACGTGTTCTTTCACCTGAGCAGCAAGCTCTGTGCAGTCCTTGCCCCTCCAGCAGCCCTCTTACTGTTGGAAAGTCTCTCAGGGTGCTCGCCTTTCTTTTGACCCAAAGCGGCTAGCTGTGGGTACCTGTTCTCCCCAAGCGGCTGGAATCTCAGTCTCTCCAAGTATTCTGTATGTCTTAGCTTTCCAACCCCACTAATCACCAGAGCACCATGTAATGTAGGTTCGTGCTCCCAGAGCAGATCTCCAGGCCTGCTCCCTTTCTCTTCCTCCTGCCAGTAAGCTGGGGTGGGGGAAGGGCTTGGGTCCCACTGGATCATGGCTTTGGTACTTTACTCTTTTCAGTAAGGTCTGCTCTTCTCTCCCAATGTAGGCAGTCTGCTGTAGTGTTCTTTCCTGTTGCTCTTTCAGGATTAGGTGTATTTGCTATATTTTCATGATATATGTTGTTTCAGCAGGAGGTTTCTGTCTCACCTCTCATGCCGCCATCGTTCAAGAAATATATTTTGATCATCTGAGTGACCACGTGTATATTTCTTAAAATTACAAGATCATAGGCTCAAAGCCTTTGTCAGTTGGAACAAAGGGGAAAGGAGAGGAGAAGATGGCTATAACCAAGGAATGGTGTCTGGGAGAACAGTGGAAATAGGGTGGTTCACGCATGTTAAGAGTTTAATTGTATTCCTCAGAAAGAAATGTTCAAGTCCTAACCCATGATACCCATGAATGTGGCATTTATTTAGAAATGGAGCCTTCTGAGATGTAGTCAAGTTAGGCTGAGGTTATTAGAGTAAATCCTTAATCTGATATACCTAGTGTTCTTATAAGAGGGGAAGATGGTTACATGAAGACACAAATTTACATGGACACTATGTGACAACAGATGCAGAGATTGACGATTTGCAGTGCTGCAGCCAAAAACCAAGGAACATGGAGGGCTACCAGAGACTTGAAGAGGAAGGAGCTTCAACTACAGGCTTCAGAAGGAGCACGGCCCTGCAGACACCTTGACTTCAGACTTTCAGAACAGCAAAGCAACAACTTTCTGTGGTTTTAAGTCACCCAGTTTACGGTACTTTGTTGTGGCAGCCCTAACACAAAGCATAATGATATTTGCTGTGATTTAGATATCTGAATATCACACATTTATCAAGAAGGTTCAAAATGAACCTCAGTTCTCTTTCTCTTAGCTTATAAGAGGAACTAGCACTTAGTTATAATCTTTTGTTCATCACTGAAATAATTATTTGAGACAGTTTTCAAATGCCCCAATTTTGTGGAAAGAATAAAGGCTCATGGAAGATTGTCATCACCCCAGGTAAAGGTATCTGGCTCCCAACTGGTGGTCAGTGAACACTTGAGCTTCTCTTTTTTCCCCATTACTTTTGGTGTTTGTCCTGACCTATGGAGTGGCTCCACGAGTGAGGCTAACACTGCAGGAGTTCATAAACATATGCCCTGAGGTCACTGTTCAGGAGAGATTAGAAAAAGTTGTGGGATTTTCTTTCCTCTGGCTTTGTAATGAGAGGCTCTGGAAGTGGCTCAGTGTAAAAGATTAGAGAATAAGTTAGTTAAAAAGTTTTATTTCTTTAGAAAGAAAAAGACTAATATATGTGAAGAAGAGAATGCAAAAGTCCCCTGGGTTACGTATGGCAATAGAACCAGTGCTGTAAATGAGCCCTGAAATCTAAATTGGTTTAGAAATAGAAGAAAAGGTAGTATTCAGTGCCATTTTACAATAAGTGCCACCACTTAGTGCTCTAGTTTGGCTTTTTACGTATTTATGTGAGTACATTGGGTGTCCATCTGGATCTTTTAATCTATCCAGTTATATGCTTGGGCGTGTTCTCTGCATAATATCCTTCCTCCCAGGCCTCTGGAAATGCATGAACAAGTACTGACTTGGGGGAAAAAGAAGTTTTTGCTGATTAGAGAACAAAGCAAGAATGTTAAACCCAGTAGGGGATTTCTGTTTGCCTGCCATGGAAAAGCTGAATGTACACTTTTGGAGTGCATTGGTGCTGGAAGTTTACCCACTGAACTCCCACTAATCACAAAGTCCTAGAGGGCCCAACACCACTTGCTAAATTCAGAAGTCTTGCACTACTTGGAAGGACCAGTATCTGTCTCCAGATACAGGTACTACATTCTCACACACATCTGTGTAGGCCCCTGGAATGCATCCAAAAATAAATGTTATCATTTAAGAGAATTTCAGGAGAAATGTTAGGCAGAGAGAAGCAAAGGCAGCTTCCAACATCATCTCAATTTTTAGCTCACCCAGGAATGAGTTACATGGGACCAGAAGCAGCTTAGACTAGTTGAAAACACAGACTCTGGTACTAGTCCACTACTGATACATCCACCTCTTTGCTGTGCTGCTAACTAGTTATAAAACCACTGGCCTGGGTAAATCACCTAATCCTTAAACTACTTAATATTTTATCTGCAAAAGGTACATGTTAGCAATAGTAGCTTCTGCATATTTTCTAAGTATTAACTAAGTTAATATATGCAAAACACCCAGTAAACTCAATATGAGTATTAGAAACTTAGTTTTTATGGAATGAAGTTATTTACATGAGCCATTACTGAGGACTTTTTAACATCTTTTCTCTTCTATTAACAAAAAGAGAGGCATGAAAAGTGTCTTCTGTTTCCTCCATGAATGTAAAACAAACTACCAAACTCATCTGTAGTAGTAGAATCTACCTTGAAGTGAAGAGTGTATTTGGAATAGTCAACTATAAATACAGCCTCTTCATACAGGGAAGTACATCAAAAAGAATGATGATGCATAACACACAGGAGGCACTTCATAAATATTTTTGACTGGATAAACAAATGAATATTTCCTCCATGCTGTTTTCATTTAAAGGGTCCTCCCCACCTTCTCCAACTCCCCCCCCCCCGACCATTCATTCATAAAAACACATACCAGACACTCATACCTGGCTCTCCCTCTATCCTATTACCTCAAATGTAATTCATATTTATTCCCAAGCTTAACTCAAAAACAGCTCTTCCACATGCCTTTCCTCATTTGTCTAAGTAAGTGTGCTGTATCCATAAACTCCCATAAGCTTTTTCCTGTGCCATTCTTACTATACTAATGATCTTCAATTACAATTACGTATGGAAATGACATATCCTGTAATGGGCCTGTGAGGTAAGGCACTGATTTGTGTGCTTATTCAGTGGCTATTACTCAAAATATAATTGTTAAAAAAAAATAAGTAAATGTGCCTATATATACCTTTCAGACCACTTGAGGCTTATTGAACATGTCGCCCATTACCCAATTCCTAACTAGTCCAACAGTGGGTCCTACTCCATCTGACCTCACTCTAAGGAGTAGTTTGGTTAAGCGACTGACTCAAACATTTTTTTTTCCAAGTCTTGTGAATACTTGGGTATTATTAAATTTAGCAGGATGTCAAGAGTAGTCTGAAAAATATTTTTCAAAATATAGTTCCTGAGGTTGGTAGGCAGTTTTACTATTTCCTAGTCATTGCCATTTTTCCAGCTGGGGCTCGTGGCCCTGCTTTGATCTTGGATGGTGAAAATAAGTAGCTTTCTTTAGTAGATTTCTGCTAGCGTATTCTCCAGTCTATTTTAAACCAGCAAACAGCATGAATGCTGGATGGTAAAGTCAGAAGATCCATGACCTCACCCCTGAACTGAATGGCCACACTTAATCAGCAGCCATTGCTGGGTCAGGAACATCCCATCAGCTACCAGGACCGCTCTACCCTTTCCAGGATGGCCACTCTGTTGGCAGCACTGCTAAAAAGGGTGACTGAAGTACCTTCTGCATGCACTAAATTTGATCAAGTCATTTCTAATTCTTGTTGGAAGCAGGCAGGGTATAAATTATAAATAAATTGATGAATGCAATCAGATTAGTTTAGAAAGTTACTGATTATATGAATGCATTTTTAAAGTCCTTTAAGGAAAACAACTAGATTTAATAGAAAGAACTATATAATAGGAACATAGATCAAGTCTTGACTCTGTCACCAACTAGTTGACTAATTCACTCAGGTTATTCACATCTCTGACCTCAGTCTCCCCATCTTTAAAATGTAACAGAAAAATAACTCTTATAGGATATCTTACTTATTGGCAGGTACCCTCAGAGGGGACATCCCCTTTATTCTCTCAAGGGAGTGACTATTATTACTGATGAATAACTCACTGCTCAAAGGGCTCCATCACCTGGCAGACAGCAGTTACCATGAGGGATTTGAACCTACATCTACTAACCCCTAATTCTGTCATCTCTCACTCTTCCACAGGTACCAGACATTACCTATCTTGATAACTTAAAACCACAAGGATGAATCACAGTAGTAGCACAAAGAATACTTTATAGACTATAATGTTTATTATTGTGACTGCAGTCTGACAGTTTTATTCAGAAACAAATTTTTGGCCTATTAGGCCAAAAAATACTAAATAACAAAAACATAAAAATACAAGCCTTAGATTTGTTCACTAATCTGTCATTCATATATAGAGTGCTCTATTTCTGTCCTTTCTACCATGAGGAGGTGGTGGTTAATTTTTAGCATGCAGGAGAGTCCCTGTACCCTTTTTTCTTACCATGTTGCAGACTCCTGTATTGGGTTCCTATTGGTATTTTAACAAATTACTACAAGGTAGTAGCTTAAGGCAACCCAGATTTCTTACCTTATAATTCTGGAGGTCAAAAGTCCAAAATGGATCTCAACAGGCTAAAATCAAAGTGTTGACAGGGCAGTGTTCCTTTCTGGAGGCCCTAAAGGAGAACCTGCTTTCTTGCCTTTCCAGCTCTAGAGGCTGACAATATTCTTTAGCTTGTGGCCCTGGGTCAAGCTTTGGTTAGATCTTATCATTCTGACACTGACTCTCTTGCCTCCCTCTGCCACATTAAGGACCCTTGTGATTACATTGGGCCCATCTAGATAATACAGGATAATATCCTTATCTTAAAGTCACCTTGATAGTAAATTTAATTTCCCCTTGTCATGTAATATAAAATATTCACAGCTTCCAGGGTCTACCACAGCTCTCTAAAGGAAAAGCCTAGATCTTAGACTTCGTTGATCAACTTTGAAAATATAACCACATCCCTGGGTACTACAATAGCATGGGACCTTGCAGAAGAGCGATCTGGTTAAGAGTATGGTTCATATGCCTGGGCTCAAGTCGCAGCTCTGGTGACCTTGAGTCAATTACTTCTTTATGCCTCTATTTCCTCATCTGTCAATGAGGAAAATGAGAGTGATGAGAGCAAATATTCCTACAGCACATACCATGTATCAGGCACTGTTCTAAATCCTTTTAAATATATTTACTCTTTATTGAGCAAAACAACACTTAAGATAGTTTCTATTTAGTCTAATTTTACAGATTGTAAATAAAGGTACTGAGACATTTAGAAACTTTTCCAAGGTCACATAGCTAATAAGAGGCAGAGTTGGGCTTGTACCCAAGTAATAATACTTCATCATAACCACCACAGCAAACATGCAGTTGTTGCAAGGATTAAATAAGTTAATATCTGTGTTGTGTTGTGCTGTGTTGAGAATTGTGCCTGGAACATTCTAAGAACTTAAATGTTAGCTATTATTATTACTACTTTTAAAACTTTGTTGAATTGATACACTGGTTATGAAAAATTTAGTGTTAGAATATATAGTGTTTATCCTTTTTCCAAATAAACATCAATGCAAACTTCTCTGACTTTTCCATCTCAGTCCTCCACTGTTTAGTCCAACTCTCCAAATCACAACTAATTTGGAAATACCTTCTCTGAGTTTAAAGATTTTTCAGGAAACTAATGGTGCTAACAAGCTATTTTTCCTATCTTAGCCCTAGCTTGTCTTCAGCTCTGCATGAATTCCCACCTCCAAGCCAACGTCCTCTTCATTCAACACTGCCCATCCCATAACCCTAAAAATCCCACACTACTAAATGTTTCCTCCATAACAGATCCCTCTCCTGCCTAAGTAGCATTTGTGTTCTTCTCCCCTCATCTTGATAAAGAAACCTCTCACGTACCATCATAAGTAGAGCATTGAACTAATAGGCCCAAGACTTTTATTGAAGATCTGGCAGAACAACTGGCTGGCTACAGACTTTGGATTGAGTATTTGTATCATCATCTGTAAAATAAGGATACACTGTTTAAGGATCAAGTGAGACAATGCATATGAAACTGATATGTAAAAGTGAAATACCTTTTATCTTTGAGCAATATTAGCATTAATTCACATACACACTGTCAACAGATACTGGCCATAGTTGTACCTAATCAAGGTGAACTATAAGTTCTGATATAATTCTAAAAAACATACTCTGTAAAATTGGCAACTATGCCTCTGTGATTACCCTCTCTGTTCTATCAAGACCCAGTGTAGAGAGACAGAAATGGACCAGGAGTTAATCTTTCTGGGCCTCATTTCCTGACCTTTAACAACTGTACCTTCTATAGTAGTCATGGAGACTAAGTAAGATAATGTTTACAAAAATGGCCAGCTGTCAAGTTTAGAATTTGGTTGAGTGCGCACTGAAATGTCAGTTGTCATCATCATCATCATGATCATTTGTATTATGAAGACGCAAGGATAAAAGAATAAAAGTCCCCTGGACTGAAGTCCAAATTCTATTGTACTTATAAATCTGTTGCCACTGGGCACTCTCACCTTCGGGCCATTCTGGGATTTCTATTCCTTTTTTATTTTTAACTGGGGATCTGAGTCTATAGACTAGGCTATCAGAGGAAATTTTCATTGTCCTCATCAAGTTAAGGTCTTCCAAGTAGTTCAAAATTCTATCTGTGGGAAGCAGCTTTCAATAAGTTCCCCCTAATTTATCAGTTTATTCGTCTCAGCTAGGTTCCCCTCACCTTGAAGCCAACTTTTGTTCAAGAACCCTTTGAGATATGCGCAATAAGGGAGAACACAAGGAAATAGAGAAATGCATTAAATTAATGCTGAAAGACCTTAGAACTCTCTAGTGCTAATAAATAAATGAAAACTTAGATGTGGCCTCTTCCTTTATGGAGTTTATCATATTGCATTTTCATTCATTAATTTGTCCATCTATTCATGTGTTCATTTTTTCATAGCATTTAGTCAGCTCTTAGCACTTAGTGAGTACAATGGGGAGAAAGCAAAGATATTTAGGAAGAACACTTGACCACCAAGAGATCACGGCCTAGTTGCTACATGAACTGGTCATGATATAATGATACAGAATGAGTATCATATGTTTATTTAATAGAATAAGATAATACAGTAAGAAGATACAGCCCCATCATAGATCTTAACAGATTCCTCTGCAGGAGAATTCATCTATGTCCCCATTCAATAATAAAACAAATATTGACCAGACACCTGCTATATGCTGGCCTTGTGCTGTTGGTCTGTGGAGATACAGTGGGTCCAAACATTTGCTCTGCTATCATGGAGCAAGCATTCTAATGAGAAGAGATCAACAGTATGAAATTTATATTCAGTTACAACTGACATTTGAAGAATGAGTAAGAAAATGTGAGGGAAGTGCATTTAGGACAGAGGGAATAGAATGTACAAGCATCTAGGAAAAGAGGGGTTAATGGTAATGAGTGAAATGGGAATATGTTAGGACATCAGGCTGAAGAGGAATGTAAGTGAAAGACCATATAGGGATTTGTTGGTCACATTAGGCAGTTTTAAGGGCCATGGGACATACCAAGGAGTGTAAAGCATTATGAGGCTGTGATTCAGTTTGGGTTTTTGAAACTATCATGTTGACTGCAATGTAGAGAAGGAACTCGAATAGAGCCAGATTAGAATCCGGAGGACAAACAGGCAATATTGGAATAGTCTAGACAAACGATGGATAATTTGGACTAGGGAGGTGCTGGTGGAAATGGAAACCAGTGGGTGGGGCTAAGAGATATCAAAAAAAAGTATGATTTTTAATGCACTAGGTGTTGGGGATGAGAGGATAGTGGTGATCTTTACTGACTAGTTCAAATGAGAGAGAACTGAGAAAATATGAACAGAGAATTTTGTTTTTAATGTCCTCAGTTACTCCTCTCTGCTCTCTATTCTGACCCAGTGGCAATTTTTCCCTTAGTTTCTATCTTCTAGAATTCTTCAATGTCCTCAAACACATATGCACGAACACATGCACACATATATACACACTCGAACATTTTCTAAGGATTAGAGTGCCTTTTTACTCATTTGCAAAATACTGTGATAAAGAGTGATGCTTTGCACCTCCTAATGCTATTTGCTCTTCAAAGAGGAATGAGTCTGTTGGTATGGGTGTATATTACAATATACACTGTCACAGAACAAGCATTTTAATGAGATATGTCATTCCTACGTCAGTGGTTTCAAACCAGGTATGAAATCTTGCTACCCGGGGAAAATACGGTAATCTTTGAGTACGGTTTTGACTGTCACAACTACAAGGGTGTGGTCACTGGCACCTAGTCCACAGAGGCAGTGGATGTTGGTAAACATTTTGTAAGGCACAGGATAACTTCTCACAACAAAGAATTATCTGACCAGAAATGTCAATAATCCCAATGCTAAGAAATCTTGCCCTACACTCAACCCCTTCAAGAGATGGCCAAACTAAAGTAATACTGTGTGAACTACCTCTGACCTCTTACAAATACATGCTGTTTTTTAAAAAAGTAAATAAACAAACAAAAAAAGAAAAATCCAGAACTGGAAATTTGGCTATCAAGATGCTACTCTTGACTTTTTAAAACTAATCAAAATGGGGGAAGGGTAGTAGGATAAGGATTCAGTAATTACAGTATTTTTGAACCGGAAGCAAGAGCAAAACTAACCAGAGAAAAGTATAACTTAGTGCCTAATCAACTATCTGACTGAATGTTCCATAAGACTAGCTATAAGGCCCAAATGAATTTCAGTGGTGATCCAGGACACAGGCTTCAACAACTATCAGTCAAATATGAGGCTAGGGTAGTGGGGAGATTTCAAATATTTAAAAGTTTCTGTAATTAATTCAGTGAATTATAACAATAGGGGCAAGGTATAAAACTCCTTAACACAAGGGAACTCCAAGGAAAAACTGGCAGATAATTCCCATTTCACCCTGTTGTGACTATGGATTGCAGCACATATGGTCCTGCACCAGGGGTTATAAAACAGTGGAAGATTCTAACACCATATGTGTGGAAATCCTGTGCCTTGCAGAGAGTGAAGGAGCAGGAAAAGCTTGTCCTTGAATCCTAGGCCTTTATGACCATTTGCTTCCTGGCTCAATATCAGATTTTGTCCTTTCTATATGGTATTTTCAACATGTTGTATTTCATCTATAATATAGTTTTCTTGGGGATTTTAATTGCTTATTTCCAATACTAATTTCCATTTCTGTGAATACAGAGGAAGTAGATTTGCTTCTCTTTCAATAATACAAAAAGAAAACAATTATGAAACTACTCAGCCTGCATAGTATTTAGTTTTCCAATGGAAAGTCTGCTCTGTGTCAAATATATGCACCTGAATGCATATGCATATCTTTAAAATTCTGTACACAGATTTGCTGGAAAGAAATGCACTATTTAGATATACTAAGATACTATCGTTATTTATCTTAATAGTTTTGGATCTATGGATTTAGAGGGGACAATTTTCTATTATTAGAAGATTTCGATTATTTTCCTCTTCACATTAAGTTGATATAGTTAAGACTAACAGAAAATTAAGAGGCTCAGATAGTGGCCTTTTTAGGGGATGCAATACAGAATTGTATTTAGAGATTTGTCAATAATGCCATCCTAAAGTAAAAGAAAGACCTGAAGAGCTAAAGTGATTGTTGATTGAAAGCACTTCGTTACCAACACTTTCTATTGGCCCTTCTCTTTTGTCCCAACAGCCCCAAACAATACATAGTAGTTAATTATGGATGCTGTGTAAATTTATGTTCTCTAACTTGAATTGAGCCCTTTATCGGTTTCTTCTTTTACTCTCTTTACTTGCTATCCCAAACCTTAAGCAATTGCCTCAAACTACACTATCTAACTTCTATCCCACTTATATTATGATGATCTGGGCTCTTATTACTTTGAAGAACTGAACCTATCAATACACAGTTTTTCAGTTTTTGGCTTCCCCAACTACACATGCTTTTATTTTTACAATCAAGCTTTTTCTTTCGTCTAGCCACAGACAGCAAGGTGTTCAGGACCAGGCCCTTGAACCGATTCATTTCCTGTGGAACCCACTGTGCTGCACGAATGTGTTCTTCTCCATCCTACAACATTCACCAGTCCAACAAACTGGATCTTTTCCTACAGCCAATAAACATGCTCAGATCTCCTCCATACTAAAAATCATCATCCTACCTTTAACACGAGTCTTTTCTCCCTCCTTTCTTATCTAGGGTTTTTATTGGAGGACTGTCATGGTTGCCATTCTCTCTTCCCACTCACTCTTGAACCCATAGCAATCAGGCATTTTATCTCATCACTCCACTACAGCTGCACTTGCTAAAGCCACCAATGGCCTCCTTGGTGCTAACTGCACAGACCTATGCAAGTGATTATCTTTCTTAAACTCTCTGCTACATTGGCACTATCAATTCCTAATTTCCTTTAGTTCTTTCTTTTGCCTTGGCTTCTCTGATGCTTGGTGCTCCTGGTTTCCTTCTACCTCTCTCTATTCTTTCCTAGTTCTCTTTGTGAGCTACTTCCCCTCTGTCCTTGATTCACAGATCTTTTTCTCTTCAGGCTCTTTTGATCGGTTTCATTAAAGTTCTTGTAAAAACCACTATCTGTATGCTGATGACTCACACAATTTTGTCTAGAGTTCCCATAACTCTTTTGAACTTAACATTCACAAATCTTTTGCACACCTCCTTTTGAAGTCCCACTGGCTTTTCAAACTTAATATATATAAATCTGAATTCATTAAGTGCATTAAGGCTCTAAGTACCTCCTCCATCCTCCACAATCTTGCTCTTCCCTCTGTATTCCTATCTCAAATAACAGAGCCTGAATCCAGTTAGGCATTCAAGCTTGATACATGAAAGTCAATTTAGATTCTTCCTTCCCTTTTTTGACACCTAACCATTTAGTTCTGCTTATTTTACCTTGTGAATATTTCTTGAATATAATACCCCTTTTAACAGTACAGTCCTTCCGATGGTTCCCATTTTAATCATGGCTCTTTGTGACTACTGTAATGCTTCTATAACTGGTTTCTCTGCTCCCAGTTTCACCTCCATAAATCCATCCTCCATCCTGCAACCAAAATAATCTGTGCAATATACAAATCTGCCTAGGGTGACTTCACTGGCTCCCTATCTACAGAAGTGAAAGCTTTTGAACATGCTATACAAGACACTCCATGACCTGACTCCCACTGATCTCAGAATTTCTTTCATGATTTTCTGATTTATAATTTAGGCTCTTATAATAATGATCTGCTTGTAGAGCTCTACACATATGTTGTGTTTCACAGCTCTGCACCTCTCCCTTCCCTCGGGATCACTCTTCTCACCTTTCCTCTTTGAACTAACTCAAACCCATTTTTCAAACTCCAACTCAGGTCTTGTGATGGTAAACTTTATTTGTCAAGTCAGCTAGTCCATAGTATCCAGATATTTGGTCAAACATTCTAGGTGTTTCCAGGAGATATTTTTTTGATGATATTAACATTTAAATCCATAGACTTTGAGCAATGCAGAGGTGGGCTACATCTAATTAGTTGAAGGCCTTAACAGGAAAAAAACAAAACAAAACCTGACTTCCCTGGACGAAGAGGGAATCCTGCCAGCAGATAGCTGTCGGACTCAGAATGCAATTCTTCCTGGGTATCTGACTTACTCTGCAGAATTTAGACTTGTCAGCATGCACAATCATATGACCCAATTGCTTAAAATAAATCTAACAAATATTTTACCCATAACTCCCTTTTATTTTTTCATCTCAATGGTCTAATTCAATTTCAGTACAGATTTATCAGGTCAGAAATAAACTAATTTATTTACATCTTTATTTTTCTCCACTGGGTTATTCACTCCATGAAACCAGCATGCTTATTCTCTGTTGTATCCCCAGTACATGGAAGGTAAACATTAAAACTCATTCTGGATGAATGTACTAAGACTATGTACTCATAACACTATAATGCTAGTGGGGAGTAATTACAAAACACAATTCTTGCAATTGAGTATTTTGCAAATTCTTGGGGTGCTGAGGTTAAACTAATGAAACTCTCAAGGAATAAGGTGAGACAATATAGGTGGTGAATTGGGAGATGCAAAGGCTAGAGACTTCAGTGGAAAATGAGATCTCTGAGGCTGAAGACATTAAGCAGGAAGCAAGATCTTGTATTGGCCCTGTTGAGTGAGTAGAATTTTGATGAACATAGAAAAAAATGAAAGAAGAGAGAGGGAAACCAATATGAAGGAAAAATTAACACAAGATGAAAACATCCTAATTCTGACCACAGAGATTAGAAGCACCAGAAAGTGGCAAGAAAATTAACATAGGTAGGAAAGCTGAGGAAGGTGATTTTAAAAAATTTAAAGTGGGATTGGTAGCCAGTGGGTCATTGAATGTTTCTGAAAAGAGAGACCTAAAAAAATGAGAGGTTAGACAGGATTCAAGATGGTGTGAGAGGTGAGACAGAGAACTCCTCCCAAAACCACAGATAGTGTGAAAATATAGTTAATACAATTAACCCTAAAAGAGCAACAGGAAAGAAGGCTGCACCAGACTGCATACAGCCCTCACGAACAGAGCAGACCTCACAAAACAGGGTAACATATGAAAGCCTTAATCTGGTGGGACCCAAGCCCTTGCCAACACCAGCTCACTGGCGGGAGGAATAGAAATGGAGTGGGAGAGGGGGTGGAGGCCTGGTACGAATGAACACTTAGCCCTGGAGATCTGCTTTGCGAGCAGAAATCCACATTGTGTGGTGCTCTGGAGGATGGGGAGCTGGGACAGGCAGAGTGCTTGAGAGACAGATTCCGGCTGTTTGTGGAGGACGGGATCCACACCCAGCCGCTCTGAGACAAGGGAAAGGCAGGCAGTCTGAGAGACTTCCTAGCAGCGAGAAGACTGCTGAAGGCATGGGGTCTGAATAGAGCTTGCTATGCGGGAGAAGGGATAGGGGGCAAGGTTGTCTGGGCACGCTCTGCCCAGCAGATTGGGAACTTTGGGGAGCTTCAGGCAGTCCATCCCCCTGGCTGGCTGGCTACTCAGTTCCAAGGGCCCCACTGTGTTACGTAGCCTGCTGAGCCTTCCTCCTGGCCTGACAGCACCAGCTCGCAAACCAGCAGTCACTGCTCTGGCGTCAGGCCAGCCAGAGAGAGGCCTCACCTACAACAGCTAGAGGCACCAAGCACAGAAGCTTAGACCTGTGTGTTCAGTACACTAGCTGTGATACTGGAGACAGGGAGGCCAGACGGGCAGGAAACAGATCTTTCCTCCCCACAGGCACCAGCTCCACTCCCCTATTACCCCCAACCTCACTCTAGGGGCTGAGCAGCTCCAGAGACTGGAGCTTCTGGACAATAGAGAGCACCACACAGAAATATGAAATGTCAGAAGAACATGGTTCAGACCAAAATCTCACAAACTCCAGAAAAAGTGCCAAATGAAATTAAACTCACCAATCTTCCCAAAAGAGAGTTCAAAATAAAAATTATAAACATGCTTATGGAGGAACAGAAAAATATTCAAAAATTCAGGAAGGAATTTAAGATGGAGATTCAATCATTAAGAAATTCCATATCTGAAATGAAACATACAATGGAAGGATTTAAAAGCAGATTAGCTGTAGTAGAAGAGACGGTAAATAGAATAGAAATAAGAGAAGAGGAATACAAAGAAGCTGAGGCAGAGAGAGAAAAAACAATCTCTAAGAATGAAAGAATATTGAGAGAACGGTGTAACCAATCCAAACGGAACAATATTCGCATAATAGGGGTACCAGAAGAAGAGAGAGAAAAGGGATAGAAAGTGTCATTGAGGAGGTAATTGCTGAAAATTTCCCTAACTGGGGAAGGAGATAGTCTCTCAAGCCATCGAGATGCACATATCTCCCAACACCAGGGACCCAAGGAGGACAACATCAAGACATATAATAATTAAAATGGCAAAGATCAAGGATAGACAGACTTTTAAAAGCAGCTAGAGAGAGAAAAAAGACCACATACAAAGGAAAACCTATCAGGCGATCATCAGATTTCTCAACAGAAACCTTACAGGCCAGAAGGGAGTGGCCTGATATATTTAATGCAATGAAGCAGAAGGGCCTTGAATCAAGAATACTCTACCTGGCAAGGGTATCATTTAAATTTGAAGGAGGGAATTAAACAATTTTCAGATAAGCAAAAGCTGAGAGAATTTACCTCTCACAAATCACCTCTACAGTGCATGTTGGAGGGACTCCTATAGATGAAAGTATTCCAAAGACTAAATAGATGTCACCAAAGGTATAGACAAAGAGTACAGAATATAATTCATAACAAACAAAGAATGGAGGGAAGAAAATGGAGGGAAAAAAAAGAATCTTTAAGTTGCGTTTGTAATAGAATACGAAGTGAATTAAAATACACTGTTATATAGTAAGGGAATTACCCTTGAACTTTTGATAACCACAAATCTAAACCTTGCAATGGCAATAGGGACATACCTATCGATAATCACCCTAAATGTAAATGGTCTGAATCCACCAGTCCAAAGATATAGAGTCACTGAATGGACAAAAAAACAAGACCAATCTATATGCTTCCTATAAGAGACTCACTTCAAACCCAAACACATACACAGACTGAAAGCAAAGGGATGGAAAATGATATTTCATGTAACTAATAGGGAGAAAAAAGCAGGAGTTGCAGTACTTAGATCAGAAAAAATACACCTCAAAACAAAGAAAGTCACAAGAGATAAAGAAGGACCTTAAATAATGATAAAGGGGTCAGTCCAACAAGAGGATATAACTATTATAAACATCTATGCACCCAACACAGGATCACCTACATATGTGAAACAAATACTAACAGAATTAAAGGGGGAAATAGAATGCAATGCATTCATTTTGGGAGACTTCAACATACCACTCACTCCAAAGGACAGATCACCCAGACAGAAAATAAATCCAGAGACTGAGGCACTGAACAACTTATTAGAACAGACGGACCTAACAGACATCTACAGAACACTCCATCCAAAAGCAACAGGATACACATTTTTCTCAAGTGCACACGTAATATTTTCAAGAATAGACCATACACTAGGCCACAAAAAGAGCCTCAATAAATTCAAAAAGATTGAAATTGTACCAACCAGTTTCTCAGATCACAAAGGTATGAAACTAGAAATAAATAACTCAAAGAAAATGAAAAATCCCACAAACACATGGAGGGTTAATAACATGCTCCTAAATAATCAATGGATTAATGATCAAATAAAAATGGAGATCAAGCAATATATGGAGACAAATGAAAACAACAATTCAACACCACAAAATCTGTGGGATGAAGCAAAGGCTATGCTAAGAGGGAAATATATTGCAATACAGGCCTACCTCAGGAAAGAACAATCCTAAATGAACTGTCTAAACTCACAATTAATGAAATTAGAAAAGGAAGAACAAATGAGGCCCAAAGTCAGTAGAAGGAGGGACATAATAAAGATTAGAGCTGAAATAAATAAAATTAAGAAGAATAAAACAATAGAAAGAATCAATGAAAGCAGAATCTGGTTCATCGAGAAAATAAACAAAATAGATAAACCCCTCGCCAGACTTATCAAGAAAAAAAGAGTCTACACCCACAAACAGAATCAGAAATGACAAAGGAAAAATCACTATGGACACCACAGAAATACAAAGAATTATGAGAGAATACTATGAAAAATTATATGCTAACAAACTGGATAACCTAGAAGAAATGGACAACTTTCTAGAAAAATACAAAATTCCAAGGCTGACCCAGATGAAACAGAAAATCTGAACAGACCAATTACCAGCAAAGAAATTGAATTGGTAATCAAAAAACTACCTAAGAACAAAATCCTGGACCAGATGGTTTCACTGCTGAATTTTATCAAACATTTAGTGAAGACCTAATACCCATCCTCCTTGACGTTTTCCAAAAAGCAGAAGAGGAGGAAACACTGCCAAACTCACTCTCTGAGGCCAACATCACTCTAATACCAAAAACAGGCAGACACCCCAAAAACAGAATATTACAGACCAATATCCCTGATGAACATAGATGCAAAAATACTCAACAAAATATTATCAAACAAAATTCAAAAATACATCAAAAAGATCATCCATCATGATCAAGTAGGATTCATCCCAGAGATGCAAGGATGGCACAACATTCGAAAATCCATCAACATCATCCACTATATCAACAAAAAGGACAAAAACCACATGATCATCTCCATAGATGCTGAAAAAGCATTCGACAAAATCCAACATCCATTCATGATAAAAACTCTCAACAAAATGGGTATAGAGGGCAAGTACCTCAAAATAATAAAGGCCATATATGACAAACCCACAGCCAACATTATACTTAACAGCGAGAAGCTGAAAGCTTTTCCTTTAAGATCGGGAACAAGACAAGGATGCCCACTCTCCCCACTTTTATTCAACATAGTTCTAGAGGTCCTAGCCACGGCAATCAGACAACACAAAGAAATAAAAGGCATCCAGATTGGTACAGAAGTCAAACTGTCCCTGTTTGCAGATGACACAATATTGTACATAAAAATCCTTACCGAATCCACTCCAAAACTACTAGACCTAATATCTGAATTCAGTAAAGGTGCGGGATACAAAATTAATACACAGAAATCTGTGGCATTTCTATACACTAATGGTGAACTAGCAGAAAAAGAAATCAGGAAAACAATTCCTTTCACAGTTGCATCAAAAAGAATAAAATACCTAGGAATAAACTTAACCAAGTAGTGAAAGACTTATACTCTGAAAACTACAAGACACTCATGAGAGAAATTAAAGAAGATACTAATAAAAGGAAACACATCCCATGCTCATGGATAGGAAGAATTAATATTGTCAAAATGGCCATCCTGTCTAAAGCAATCTACGGATTCAATGCAATCCCTATCAAAATACCAAAAGCATTCTTCAATGAACTAGAGAAAATAGTTCTAAAATTCATATGGAACCACAAAAGACCCTGAATAGCCAAAGCAATCCTGAGAAGGAAGAATAAAGTGGGAAGAATTACACTCCCTGACTTCAAGCTCTACTACAAAGCTATAGTAATCAAGACAATTTGGTACTGGCACAAGAACAGACCCATAGACCAATGTAACAGACTGTAGATCCATAATATAAACCCAACCATATATGGTCAATTAATATACAATAAAGGAGCCATGGATATACAATGGGGAAATGACAGCCTCTTCAACAGCTGGTGTTAGCAAAACTGGACAGCTACATGTAAGAGAATGAAACTGGATTACTGTCTAACCCCATACACAAAAGTAAACTCAGAATGGATCAAAGATCTGAATGTAAGTCATGAAACCATAAAACTCTTAGAAAAAAACATATGCAAAAATCTCTTGGACATAAATATGAGCAAATTCTTCATGAACATATCTCCCAGGCAAGGGAAACAAAAGGAAAAATAAACAAGTGGGACTATATCAAGCTGTAAAGCTGCTGTACAGCAAAGAATACCATTAATAGAACAAAAAGACATCCTATAGTATGGGAGAATATATTCATAAATGACATATCCAATAAAGAGTTGACTTCCAAGTTACATAAAGAGCTCACGCACCTCAGTCAACAAAAAGCACTAAGCTAATTAAAAAATGGGAGGGGAGCTGAGCAAAAACTCCAAAGAAGAAATTCAGATGGCCAACAGGCACATGAAAAGATGCTCCATATCGCTAATCATCAGAGAAATGCAAATTAAAACCACAATGAGGTATCACCTCACACCTGTAAGGATGGCCAACATCCAAAAGACAAACAACAACAAATGTTGGCGAGGATGTGGAGAAAGGGGAACCCTCCTACACTGCTGGTGGGAATGTATATTAGTTCAACCATTGTGGAAAGCAGTATGGAGGTTCCTCAAAAAACTAAAAATAGAAATACCACTTAACCCAGGAATTCCACTCCTAGGAATTTACCCTAAGAATGCAGGATCCCAGTTTGAAAAAGACATACGCACCCCTATGTTTATCGCAGCACTATTTACAATAGCCAAGATATGGAAGCAACCTAAGTGTCCATCAGTAGATGAATGGATAAAGAAGATGTGGTACATACACACATGGAATATTATTCAGCCATAAGAACAAAACAAATCCTACCATTTGCAACAACATGGATGGAGCTAGAGGGTATTATGCTCAATGAAATAAGCCAGGCAAGAAAGACAAGTATCAAATGATTTCACTCATCTGTGGAGTATAAGAACAAAGAAAAAACTGAAGGAACAAAACGGCAGCAGACTCACAGAACCCAAGAATGGACTAACAGTTACCAAAGGGAAAGGGACTGGGGAAGATGGGTGGGAAGGGAGGGATAAGGGGGGAAAAGGGGTATTACAATTAGCACAAATAATATAGTGGGGGGGCATATGGGGAAGGCAGTATAACACAGAGAAGACAAGTAGTGACTCTATAGCATCTTACTATGCTGACAGACAGTGACTCTACTGGGGTATGTGGTGGGGACTTGACAATAGGTGGAGTCTAGTAACCATAATATTGCTTGTGTAATTGTACATTAATAATAGCAAAATAGAAAAAATGAGATGTCTGTTGATGAAAAATTAGCCTGATAGTGCTAGGTTAAACATGGGTTGAATGATTAAAAAATCTGGAGTAAGGTGTAACTATCTTTTATCTCCCTGCAATCTGTCCTTGCATCAGTTTATTATTACTTCCTTTCGCATGGTACAAGGCATTGTTAGGAATCTCCCCACAGGCCTGCTTCATCTAGACCAAGGCTCTGTAGTCTGGTTGGGTGGATTAAGTGTGTTCAGCAGCTATCCCTTCTCTGCTTTCTTTTATTTCCTGCTTCTTTCTCTAGTACAGTGACCATGAATTACCTCATACTGAACCACAGTGAATTAGAGTCCAGTCCTAGATCTCTCACCACTCACTTGCTATCTAATGGTTGAAGGGTCAGGAATCTCTTAAGATCCTTTTGCCAAATCTGACATCAACCCACAGTTAAGGCTATTTGACCTTAACTTGATGTTTTGTATTTATACCTCTTTCTGGGAACATGTAATCCCTTATTCAGGAGGTTTGAAGAATACTAGTGCAATAATCCACCAGCTCATACTAAAGTCAGGTACACTGCCAGAGTAGCTACGCCCTTAGGGCCCAGTTCTTGTAGTCTGATTTCTACCTTCTTTCTCATGGTATCGTGGGTCTAGCAATGTCTATCTGTTCATAGGAGGCTTAAAATATTTAATATTATTAGAACAGACTGCTTAACTTTGAGTTGGCAAGAAATTATTGGATCCATTGTGTGTTCTTTTGATATGGTTAGAATACACTTAGTCCAGGTAAAATGAAATGATCAAAACGTGAGAACCATTTGAAATCGGAACTACTTTTCAATAGCATATTAAGCTGTAACCCAAAGGAACTAGCCAGAAACTGTTGCTCTTGTTAAAACAGGTTCACATTGGCTTGCTGGCTTAAAATAGTTTGATCCAGTTTTCAAATGGTCATATGGAAACTAGTCTGACTTAGTTGAATTCAACTGGAACAGGAGAGAGTTAGTTGAATCCAGTGAAAACTTCTGTGATATGAAATTATACTCTTTATAGACATCTTTGAATCCCCAGTATCTAATCCAGGGCCCAACACAGACTGGGGACTTGATACATATAATTACAACACAGATGACCAAATTGGAACAAATGGACATTAATCTGGGGAACAAAGGCATTATGCACCCCAAGACAGGAGCTAATGACAAAGATTATTCTCACTGAAGGTACAGAAACTGCTCTGTTCAATATCATGGGCATTAGTTACATGTGTTTTAAAATGTGGTTAATATGAATTGAATTGTGCTGTAAATACAAAATACACATCAGATTTCAGAGACTTAGTAAAAAAAAGTAATTGTCTCATCACTTTTTCTATATTGATTACATAGTCTAATAATATTTTGGACATACTGGTTTAAATAAGGTATATTATTAAAGTTGATTTCATTTTTTTTAACGGGATTGCTAGAAAAATTTTAAAATGCTATCTGTGAGTCTCATTGTGTTTCTCTTAGACAGTGGTGGTATGCAATGTCCTGCCACTGGTCACTCATTAGAAGTGTCCATCAACTTCTACTCAACACCTATTCTCACAACAGGCCCAGACATTTTTCCATACACATCAGGAATGAGGAAAATTGCTACCTTTGAATTAAAGTTCAAGGACTATCTTTCCTGTTCTTGAAAAAATCAAAACAAAATCTTATCACCCCACCTATCATCAAATTCTCCTGCTTTTTCTTGAATATATTTTCCAGTTCTGCTCTTTTCTCGATGTTCCACTGAATTTGTGTACTCTTTGCCTCACCAAACTCCCCACTTCTAATATTTATCTTATAATTCTGTCTTATGAATACCTCTTAAGTGGAAAAATAAAAGGACATTAAATTTAAGATCATAGCCAATTCATGATCCCCATGACACCTAGTCCCTTCCTGGACCACCAATTCTTTCCATAATTTATGTAACCAACATGGTGAATACTGTCCTAGGCACTGCTCTAAACACGTTTCCAACATCATCTCACCCAGTCCTCATAACTCCCTTATGAGGATCGTTCCATTACTGTCCACATTTCACTGATGAGAAAACAATACAGAAAAGCTATCACTTGTCCAAGATCATGTAACTACTACTTGACAGAGACAGGATTTGAACCAGAAAATATGTTCATTACTTATTTAGTCTTTTGTGGGGAAGGTGGTCTTCCTCCCTGATGGCCTCATCACCCAAGGGTTTGCTCTACCCAAACAACGATGAGCAGGAGTATGTCTCAGTCATTCTCACACTTTCCCTTGATACTCATTTTCCTTGCTTTTCTGATTTATTTGTCCTCTGCCTCATTGTGCCAGGATCCTTCCTTTGATTTATAAGATAACAATAACCTAATCCAGATTAACCAAATTATGGTACTAATCATACCAAATAATATAATTACTTACATCTGTAAAGGGTTTTCAATTTGCAAAGTACTTGAAGGTACAATCCTAAATTACCAATGTGTTAATGGGAGAAAATGTGTTCATTTTGATTCTGATGTTTTAGAGAAACTGATTCATCTCAAAGAAGCATTGCTAATGGGATTTCAGGCACTGTGATAGATCACTGAGTGGGAGAGCACTGATGTCACAGGGAGCATTGCTTACACTCCCAGCATTTTCATTATAGTTCTATATTCTTTCATTCATGCATACATACCCTGTTTTGCTCACAGAGGGACTTGAGGCAGTTTTCAAAAATAACTACAATCTAACAGGATTAAATGAATAGATGAGTAAATTGTAGCTGTTTTTCATGTTCTCTGTGGCAGGTCTCCAAATCTCTGTTCCAATTGCCTGAAGAACACAGGCACAAGGCAAGCTTCAGGCCCACATACACTTTCCTTGTCTAGATGGGGCTCTGCTCCAGTCAACCTGGTGAGCAGAACTAGAGCTGTGGTGGGTAATGAATACCTTGACTCCTTTTATCTATTTTTTTCCCAGTTTAATTGAGATATAATTGACATGTAACATTATATTAGTCCAAGGTATACAGCATAATGACTTGATATATGTATGCAGTGTAAAATGATTACCACAAATAGTTAACATCAATCACCTCACAGAGCTAGCTGTAATTATTTTCTAGTGATGAGAAATTTTAAGATCGACTGTCTTTGCAAGTGTCAAATATAAAATGTAGTATTGTTAACTATATTCACCATGTTGTATATTTCATCCCCAGAACTATTTATCTTATAACTGGAAGTTTTTACCTTTTGACCACTTTCACCCATTTCCCTGCACTCCTCAATTCCCATGTCTGACAACCACCAGTCTCTTCTCTGTATTTGTAAGTTCTACTTTTTAGATTCCACATATAAGTGAGATCATATAGTATTTATCTTTCTCTGTCTTATTTCACTTAGCATAATGCCCTCAAGGTCCATGTTGTCTCGAGTGGCAAGATTTCCTTCCTTTTTATAGCTGAATAGTATTCTATTGCACATATGTGCCACATTATTTTTATCCATTCATCTGTTAATGGACACTTAGTTTGTTTCCATTTCTTGGCTACTATAAATAAGGCTGCCAGAAACGCTAGGCTGGGGGTACAGGTATCTTTTTGAGATGGTTATTTAGTTTCCTCTGGATATATACTCAGAAGTGGAATTCATGGATCATATGGTAATTCAGTTTTTAGTTTTTCTGAGGAAACTCCAAAACTTCACTGTTTTCCATAGTGGCTGTATCACTATTACACTCCCACCTCACTTCTTCTAAAAATGAGTCAAGAGACCAGTATGATCAGCTGATCTGAGCTTCTTTTCTCTTGGGTCTTTTCATATTCCTACTTGGCCTTCCAAGGCAAAATACCTCCCAAGCAGAAGTTACTTCCAGTTCTCAACTCAGTTCACCAATTTCTTGGGAGGCAAGACAGAAAAAAGAGAAAATGAGGGAATAAAAGTGATGTCTTCTCTTTTTTTGTCTATAATTTAGTTAGTTTTTTCTCTACCTCCTTTCCCAATCCCAATATGGTAGCCTAATTTAGTTAGGCTTGGAATTCCATTTTGATTTTGAGCTATTTTAGAGGCCCCCTTCCCTGGGGATAGAGCAAAGCTTCTCGAGGCTCTTTGGAACTGGAGTTGTTGGGGACATGACAGACACCAACAGAACAAGTGAGGGAAGAGATGACACATGGAGGACAAGGACAATGGGAGGAATATAAAATAAAGCCACATGGAAGATGAACAAAGAGGAACACACACCTTAAGATACTATACACTTGCTTGAAGTAGTCTACAGTTTCCTAGAACTTATCATATCCCTCACCCTGTTACAAATCAGTAAGAGGAAATCTAGAGTAGGTGCTATGTGGTATAGTCAACATATTCCATAACTATTAAGTCACTGGACTCACTAATAAATGAGATTTGGGTATTGTACTTTTAACTTTTTCATTTGTATCAGAGAAAACTAGTTAATGTAGACAATTTGGGTACCCCTCTCCAGCCCTTGTTCCCACTGTTGGAGTTTCCCCTACTAAGGGCCCTCTGTCCACAGGGCCCTAACCTTGTAATATAACCACAGCTGATATGACTAAGGTAAGATCCTAACCCAAGGGAAACCTGTTGCTAGGCTGAACTGAGCTAATAAAATTCCCCCAACCAAGAAATTAAACCAAGAAACACAAATCCTGCTATAGTGATTTACTCTGGAGAAACCAGCTGGGAGGGCAAGAGTAGATGTCACTGCCAGCCAAACCACAGTCAGACCAAAGTTGTAAAAAAACAGAACCGCTGACCCTTGAAGAGGACATCAACTCTTACACATCCTTGGTGCATTGCCTGTGACTGTCCTTTATCAGAGGAAAGCAGAAAAACATATTCTCCATTTCTCAGGCCTTCCACCCTATCATTTCCCCAGCCTCCATGCTTTCAGACAAGTCCTGCCTTGGACATCCTTCCTAAAAAGATGGCAGGGAGACCTAGGGGCTGTTTCCCAGTAAGGGCATTTCCCATTTCATGCTAAGGAGGCAGATGATGGTGTAACTATCCTACAAGTGATGGCATGCGAGGGTCTAATGTTTACACTGTTATTCATTGATGACAAGGCACATCAAGCACTTTTAAATGAAATCTTCACGAAGACCTTATGAACTATGGGAGACAATGCCCTAAGCTCCTGAAAGAGGAAACTGGCACTCAACTCTCTAGGAAACAGGATATCAAGTATTAACCCAAGCTCCTGCAGATTAAGATGGCAGTTTGCTACAGCAGGAGACCCAAGGAAATTAATACTGCAACAATCATCTCTTTAGCGTGAAAGCACTGGCCAGCAAACATGACTCTGAGATCCCCTTTCATGCTGCAGACCAGCAGCTCCATTTCCTAATGGACAGGTATTTCAGCTGCTACTGCTGAGATCTCCAAAACACTGGTCTCCTTTCAAAAGAGCCTGCAAGAGCCTCTTTGATATCCTGCATCTATAGATGGCTATGAAATTGCCTGCTTTAGGAGCGGGTCTCTGTCCAGAGTGAGCACTTGCTCTGTCAGGAAACAGTGTCTGAGTTGGCTGAGACAATCACGGCATAGCCAAAGACACTGCCCACGGTCTCCAACCACCATCTATCTGAGGGTCCTACCTTCCTTTGGGCAAGAGGCAAAAGCTGTCAAGCCCTTCCTCAAACTGCTGAGCCTTAGGGACCGCTACAAAGCATCGGAGGGTGTCCTGTGCCTGGGATGAAGAACCCTTAGTGCCAGATAGATCCAAACTCGCCTCTCTGCCACCTGAGGGCACCACTTTAGTCACCTGACATCCAAGCAGTCCCAAATGCAGCAAGATTAGGAAAATAGGCAAATATTAGAAAGCCAGAAAGAAACAAGAAAGCTTAGGTAATCCACTAAGAGGCCACGAGTTATAAAAAATGGAAGATGGAGGATTTTAAACACATTGTTGGAATTGGAGTGAAGTATTAGCACACCCCCATTACTCTTTTTAGACAGAAGCATATGTCTTGTAGAGAAAGGCAATTTAGTTCAAATGATAAAGGATGTTAGTTCTTGAGGTAGTCAGTCTTCAAACTTAGATTCCAAAAGATTTGTTTTGGTCTGTACAAAACTGTAGTAGTAAAAGGCCTTGAAGAGAGCTCCGTATTTTGTGAAATTATAGCTTCAAGAAAGAGGTCAAAAAGAAGTTACTAGATAGATATGTGTCATTTGGGACTGAACTGTGGTTCTGTGAGAAACTTTGGAACCAACAGTACCATGATAAAATCACAACCAAACACACAGGAAAGGAAAAAATCAGCCCCATATCAAAGAAAGCACAGAAATAAACAATATCAAAAGTGAGTAAGCTGGGGGCTCTAACTGAGAGAAGGTGTGGTACAGAAAGAAAGCTCACTCAAGGTGTATTGTGGGACTAGTCCTAGAGTGATTCTTGCCCTTATCACCCAACAGCCAGGTGACTTAAGCAAATGTGCTTGGATCTCACAGCTACTGGCTACACATTTATAAGTAAGGACAGTATAACTCCAGGGGTAAAAATCCCGGGGCAAAATACCTTTTTGAAACCTAAATCAGTCAAGGGGAGAAATAAAGTGGGAGAAACCCATTTATTTCTTATAAGCAGTCATCCACTTCTGCTCGTTCACTTCTGCTCTCTGGTATCTCTCGCGACCCAGCTGCAGAACAAGGGGCCCCACCCAACCTCTCCAGTCCCCATAAGCCCTCACTGGCCCTTGTCATTACCTATTGATATGGAGATGCACTACGGCCAGGCAAGAGATTCTGGAAATATTGCAATTTTACCCACAGACAGTAATATATTCTATATAGGACTGTGCATAGATAAAATGAGATCAAGGATATTAAAAGTATTTGGTTTGTTAAAGGAATTTAGTACATACCTGTCTCCCCATTTTGATATTGGCTTGCTGATGTCAAGATGCGTAAAACATCGCAAATCCTAGAATCAAAAGGAATATTAAAGATTTCACTACAGAGACCAACTGTTGATCAGTTCTCCCCCGTATTCCCTCAGAGCACAAGCTCCTTTTACAAACACTAAGAACGTGGTCCTTGTTTTGTGTGGAAGGCCCGACATGGCGGCAAAAGCATGAGAAGGGCATCTTCCCTAGTTTTCATTCGTGCTTCCTGGGATAATATTCCTAGGTTGGACTGCTTTCATTCACAACACATTTATTCTCCCTATTTTTTCTGGAATTACCATGTCCCTAAGACTGGTTCTCTCTCCCAGTATGATGCCTGAGTTGAAAGTGTTCACACTCAGTCAGGGTTGAGAGCCCAAAGTATCTGGATAAATTCTTTCTAAAAATGGCAGAAAATAAAAAAATATGTAGCTAATAACAAATGTCTTATTATTTTTAAGTAAAATGTTTTTAAAATCTCAAGAAATCATACAGAAATTAAATATATATTATAATATAATTATAATATATACTGGCAATAACCCACTAGGGTTATTTTTTCACCCACTTACAGGATGCCACCTGCAGTTATAAATTCATCATTAAATTTCTCCAGTCAGGAGACGAAGTGCTTCCTGAGCAAGTTGTTCAGAAAATGCCTCTCTTTCGAGTCAAGTGCTAACTTGTCCTGAGAATGTTTGCTTGATTTTCTGTCCTCAAGTGTAAACCCCTTCATACCCTTTCCCAGGCTCTGGATCAGAGGAGAAGCTCTGTAAAGGCAAGGCTCCTAAGATCTCCAGAATCTGGTCTAGCCACTACCAGGCCCAAAGAATTTGGAGCTAGGCCATGTTACTAGCAATATTCTGCTGAATAGCTTGGGACGCTAAGGGATTTTCCAGAAGGCTAAGACTTTGCAGTGGGGTGGAAGGATACCCTGGCAAAGCCACCAAGCAGTAAAGACTCTAAGACAAGCTCATCCAGGGCACTGAGCTAGCTAAGAAGATGAAGGGGCTTCATCTTATCTAGGAGGTAGATTAGCTGAAGCAGTCAGGGAAAGAAATTGCAGTCCATCTTGCAGCCAGCTTAGGTATGTGCTTGCTGAGGATAACCAGAGAGGATTTGATGGCTTTAAGGATATTCCTTCTACTCATGTTGGAACATATTCATATTCCAGTCATTCAGCAGATATACATTCTTAGAATATCTTTTTATTCTATCTGGGGTATCATGTCCAAGTGTTTTATTATATTAAATTATCTAATGGTCATAACAACCATTGAGGTAGAGTCTATTACTATAAACATCTTGCAGATGAAAGACCCGAGGTCCAGAGAATTAGGCATGTTGCCCAGGATCACACAACTTGTAGGCTGAGGAGCTGGGATTTGAGTCCAGGAATCTTGGTCTAGAAACTCTATGAACTACTGTCACTTCCAGAACCTTCCTACTTAGGACTAATATGTGAAATAAATTATATTAAGCCCTGAACATAGAACTATGTACAAAGTAGGTGCTCAATACATGCCAGTTCCTCTGCTTATCTAGTGTTCTCTGAATTATCAAAAAAGTTCATATATTCCAAAGTTTAAAGCTTAATTTGAAATTATTTTACTTTAACATTCCCTACTCCTGGCTGCGAGAAAAGAAGATATAGCCATGAACTTTTTCCAGTTAAGCAAATGATCTGAGTTTCTAAAAATGTCTAACTCAAAGAGCTGGAGATCCTGACCACACACTTTCCTTCCTTCATTCCCCACTTCATCTTGAGAGCAGCACATGATATGTCATTCCAGCTGCGTTACTATAAAGTTATGTCATCTTCAGAACTCATGTTCCAGCTGAATGCAGCAAGATCATATGAATGATATTTAAATGGTAATATATCAAAAGTTCCCAGTATTCCATTAAAATTGGCCAGAACATCATACTAATGTCCCCTTAAGCATTCTTATGGACTTTCCTTGCTCTCTTCTGTAACCTAGACATTCAGTTTCAAGTACTATGATTGTTCCGTTTTCTTCCTTATGATCTATGACTATTTGTGTGTTTACAGTCTACATTTATATACATCGTGGTAAATATTCATTTCCATGTCCTCCCCTCCCACAGGAATGTGTGAACCTTGATGGAAGGCACTGTGTCATGGTTAACCTTGTTTCCCCACCATCTAGCACAAAGCATGACACTGGTAATGGCTAAATGAATGTTAACTGAGTGGATGGATGAATGAACCTGACCGAAAGTGAACTTTAGGAGCTCTGTTTTGGGTCCTCCACTGACATTCTTCACTTCCATTGCTCAGATCACTATGGCCATGAAAATACATGCTTGTCTTTCTGTTTCAGATATATTACCCCTTTTCTTCTTGCTGTTATGTTGAAATTGCTTCCCAGATGCTACACAGTTTGCTTTTTTCCACTGGTTTACCTAACGTAACCCTCTGTGGTCATTTAAACATGTCACCAGCTTCCTTTCCTCTCCTTTGCTTTCTAATTTGCATTTAGTAAGTGAATGAAGGCAAGGAACTGTTTCAAAGGAGTTCAGGTTCTAATGTGTTACTCACAGGACTGCCAGAAATTACAGGCTATGCCTCAGTACAGTCCTCTGCAAATAAACATCTAAATACCACAGAAGTCCATGCTTATGTAATTTTAAGGCTTAGAGTCAGAACAACAAGGAAATAACATTGCTCTTTATCTTCTTCAGCTCCCAACAAAAACAGACTGAGGTTGAATTGCAGCTGGTTGATCATTTTGGCTCAATATCTTCGTCCTGACATTGGGCCCTGCATAGATAGACAGAGGGCATCCAGCAAGCAATCCTACCTGTTGTACCTTAAACCTAACAATATATTTTTGTGATTAAGTGCTTTTGGGGTATATGTTTGCATGCAGCCATTGCATACGTGTGTGTGTACGCTTAGTTGAAATATGGATGTTTTCTTTCATTCAGCTTGAAAGTAAAAGCAGCTTTCTGAATCGCCTCAGGGTACTTTTCAAATTCCCTGTGATATCACCCAGTTGGAATTATACACACTCATTTTCTAAATTCTGCAAAATTCTCTGTGACATTTACCATAACTGAAAATTTATGCTGTTTTTGTCCATTCTCATACCCCTAGCCCCTTTTCAAAAGCAAACTTCTCCTGGCTCCATCTCCTTGAGTGTTAAATGCTTTTAGAAATCATTCATTTTTATTATCAGCCATCTTGCTCTGTTTTATTTGCCATGGAATTATTCCATAGTCTAGTCTGATTCTCAGCAATAAAAAAAGAATACCATTATTTGAGCTGGGATTGTCTCATATGTGTTAAGTTTCACTCAACAATATCAAAATCTTACACAGATGGATATAATATACTCCAAAGTCCTAAAGTAAAAGAAATCCAATGCACAGAATCCTAGTAACTCCTTTCCTCATGATTAATCTACTTAAATACTTCCCTTGGCTCTCTATTACTCTACCAGGGATTCTCACACTGTCAGGTGCCTTAAAACCTCCCAGGCAAATTGTAAAAACTGTACATTACTTATACCCTATGCTCAGAGATCTGATTCAGGAAGTCTGGGCTGGGGACTTGGAAGTTGCATTTCTAAGAAACAATACCAGTGAGTTTCTGCAAGAAGCACAGGGATCACATTTTGAAAACATTGACTACTGGGTAAACTCCACTCTTTAACATTGCATAACACTTTTTGTAAGCTATCTCCCATTATTCCCCTCTCTTTGCCTCATATTGCCTTAAAAGTTCTCAGTCCATCTTTGCTGATCTTTTTGCCACCTCTCCAGACATTTCAGTGCCCTTATCACTTCTTCACCTTTGCATGTGCTCAGATTGCCCTTTCCCAGTGCCTCAAGGGATACCTACTCAATTCTTCAAGATTTCCAATATACCCTTCTCTGTGCAGCCAGAAGTCAGTTACTTTCTGTGTTATGAATGAACAAATGAATGATCAACAACCATTTATCAAATACCTGCTAAGTACTAAATGCTTAAATTATATGCAATCTCACTTCTCCCAGTCTTACAAGAACCATTTGCTTTCTCGTTCTACAGATGAGGAAAGTGTTGGAGATGATAAGTGACTTTTCCCAAAGTTACAGAGCTGTTAAGTACTAGAACAGAGACTCAAACCAACCTCCAATGAGTCCACCGTCAATACTCTTTCCCTCTTCTTTACTGCCTTTCATAGCTACTGTTCACTGAATTTCCTTATCACTTCATTAATGGCTCATTGTGACCCTAATCAGGCTGCATTGTACTAATTCCTTTAAAGGCCTATCCTACCCACTAGAAGGTATTCTCTTCAAGGTTAGGGGCCATGCTCTCTGCTCCGTAACCAGACACAGTAAACATGCATTATGTTAGTGGACTGACCGAGTGAATGATGCACTGAATAAATGCACACCTATGCATACCTGTATATTTCAGCACTTACTGTGGCAGATGTTTGTCTCTTTGGGGCCATTCAACATGCCTTCTCCTTTATAACTGCTTCCTGATTTACTAGTAGGATATGACCTTTTCCCTACCATCTGCAATTCTGCAAGCAGTATAATTCTTGGAAACTTTCTTACAAAATAGAAAAGTAGAACTCTTGAGTGGGTGATTCAAGGATTGGGGAGATCGTGTAAGTCTGTTCATTTTAGCAGTGTCAACAGCACTGTCCTGACAAGACAGCTCAGGTCATTGAGACAACTGCAGGGCTCCTGCCTCCTATTTTCTGTAGCTTCTTTGGACCCCACCTATCTTCAAGCCCCCACCCCAAGCAACCAAGAGCCCTTGTGAGTTTTCTATGCTCTTTTATTACACATAAACAGTCTGTTACTTGCAGTCAAGAATCATAACTGATATGCCTATTCCTCAGAGAAACCATTTTAGCTTTCCTTGTTACACAGTATGATTTTTACAAGCAAACAAAACCTATGGAACAGAACTAAATAAGTAAAATTTGCATGTTACTTTTAGAACTTGAGCTGTGGTAAGCAACCTTTAACATCGAAATGCTTTTAAAGGCTTGTTGTGAGTTGATTATTCATGCCGGCCTTTCTTACAGAAGTGGAAGCAGGGTTTTTACTCAGGTTTTATGAGACAGGCCATTTATGATATCCAGAGGCAATGTAAATTTGTGATTCATACTTAGAAATGGCAACAGTGGACACTGAGTTTGACATCATTTACCCAAAGAGAATAATAAGATTTTATGAGTTTTTGCCAGTATTTGCTTACTTGCAGATGTATTAGACAAGGGCAAGTGCCTTGTTGGTGCAGAGACTCTGTTGGAAGAAAACAAAGAATTGTAGTTCATGGCATAATAATAATAATAATAATAAGAAGAAGAAAAGCTTATGGAGATTAATGTACTTTGAAAGGGAGTATTTACATGCCCAGATAAAAAGCTCAGATTTGAAAGGTGTTATGTTGGGGCACAGAATAAGAGATGAAACTATTTTCGATAAACCTAGTGGCTAATAAAAGCTTACAAAGAAGAGGATATTCATTCATTCATTCTTTCAAACAACCTTATTGAACACTGGCTATGTGCTAGGAGTTGAGAATGAAAAGATGATCAAGGAGCCATCCTAAAGAAGAGGTAATATCTAACCTGAGTTTAGATAAATGAATAGAATTGCTACAGCCCACAGAGCCATGACCAAACTCCAAATGTTAGAATATTTTGATAGAAAGATAGGAAAGGGAGGGTGGTTGAGACTGTGTTGGGGAGGAGTGGGAAGTAAAAAATGGGTAGGTGGGTTAAGGTGACTGTGGAGAGCTTTGAAAGCAGATAGAGTAGGTAAGACTGAGGTTGCAGGAAGGGAGACACAACTAGAAAATTCTGGCCATACAGTGGTCCCACCAACGTGGGAAGCTGTTTTGGAAAGATGAAAAGCAGGAGGAGATTAGTTATAGACAAACTGAATTTGAGATTACGGAATGAATAAGCAAGCAAATATCCAGCTTTTTTCTCATATTTCAAATTTAACATCAACCATTGACAATATCCAAGAGACCTGAGAATATTACGTATCATTTAATGTTTCATTTCAATCTAACATTTTAATGTTCAAAGTCTGCTCTTTTGGAAGTCCAGCTACAACAAGGTACACAGAACAACCATATAAAAGAAGAAGCTGGTAGGATGGATGGAGAGGTGTGAAGAAGTTATAAGAATAAACGCTTCAGAAAAGCAAGTCTCGGTATGATCACGTTAAAATGTAAAGAGTTTAAAATAAAAGGGGAAAAGTAATCTACCCTTCACTATAAGCAACTGCAATTATAGTCAATAAACATGAATTTCCATATTTTACTGAATTAAGATGTCCTTTATTATAATAGGCACCATGACTTGATGGATCACTAAAGAAAGTAAAATCACTACTAATTAAAATACAATACAGTACTAAGATACTATTAATTAAAAGATGCACTTCAGAGAAAAATTAAAATATGAAAAGGTGGACATTTTAGAATCAATGAGAAACTAGGAGTACCTAGTATTAATTCAGCCACAGTAAATTAGTCTACATGTTTCTCTTAGTAGTCCCTATAAACTATATTTTGGAAACAGCCTTGCTTGGGGGAAGAGGCCTGGCTCAACCGAGACAGACATAAGAACAAATTCTAGGTATATAACATAATAAACCAACAATGCTGGGACAAGTTACATAATTTCTCTGAACTTCAGTTGCTACATAAGCAAAACAGGAATTGACAAATGCTACTTCACAATTTACCATAAGGATAGAAATAACATTTGTAAAATGCCTAGCATAATACTAGTATACCATAAATAGTGCTCCAAAATTACCAGCTTAATAAGTTAATTTTTCTCAGGTCCTATAATGCACATGATGCATAAGAAAACATCAGATAAATTTTAAATTACAGATTTCTAGTATAATATAGCCCATATTGAGTCCTTTACGAACTTATCCCAGTTCTAGTAATTGGGACTGTGAAATTTGGGATGAAAGAGAACATAAAGGATGATTTTTTTAATGTATCACCAAATGAATCCTTGCTATGCAACAGGTGTAATTTTAGGATTCCTGTAACTAGTATTCCTTCCCTCAAAGTGCATTTAAAATAATTATAAGTTCTAATACTTATGTAAAATTTTTCAAAAGCATTGCTCTTTAAATAAGAGACATGAATCTTAAAGTTTATGAGCACAGAGTTTCAAAACAGGAGGCAGGAATAATACAACAGAAAAGAGAAAAGGTTTTTAATGGGAACAGTGCAAGGGCTCAAAGTGGACACTGAAGCTCATTATCGTGTCATTTTAGGCAAGTTAACCACTCCAAATCTGTTAACTCATTTGTAAAATGAAAATACTCACAGTCTCTAAAACATACTATTGTTTCAGGGATTCAAATTTAAATTAAATGAAATATATTAAGTGTAGACACATACTGTGGTCTCAATAAAAGACTAAATGAAAACTCATTCCTCATTTATATTTCTGGATCTTAGAGGAGAATAAGCCTAGGAGTGTGTCTGCTTAAATTTGATGTTGGGTTTTTTTTTAGATGTTATTGTTAGGGATCTTTTAGATGTCAGATGCATAATAATTAATTCTATAACATACTCCTCCATTTATAGCACTCCATGGCTATCAGTCTATTACTTGATTATTTGATTATTTTTCTTGCTCTTGTCTAGCGAAGACCATTCTCCATGTTAATTACCTAAGGAAGCAGGCTGGAAGAGGCAATGCCCTGATGATACCTAGTGCATTAGATTGGAACTACTACTTTTCTGCAGTAGAGGAAGGGGTTGATGACAATCAAGGCAACTACTTTGTGGTAGACACACTTTGCATCATTTTGGAGTTTCATCCTATCTAGCATCCAGCATCAACAGAGTTGGGTTTCTAGGAAAGGAGTCAAAAGACCAAACTTACTCATAATCCTAGGCAGAATTGGTCATGATAGCTTACTGAATAAATATTTACATGGATAGGTAGGTGGATGGATGGAAGGGTGAATATGAATGTAAAGTTAAAACAGCAAAGGCTGGAAGTTTATTATGAAATTTCTGAAACATTACCTTTCTCTAAGTAGTAAATTTTGTGTTTTTCCTCATCAGTTAGAAACTTTCTTAAATATGCATTTACTCTTCTAATGGAGAGAGACCCAAAGGAATGGGAAAAATGAATTTTATCTGGATTTAGTTGGTGTTTTCTTGATGACATTCTTCTAGTAAGAGGCAAGAGAGGAAAGAGAAGTCAGTTGATTGCATAGTTCATAAACTGCAATAAGATGTTAAGTGTTTCAAAGGAACATTTTAGCAAAAGTAACTGGAGGATCCTTGCTTTATAATAATTTACCATTGATTGCATTTGAGAATATTGACAGGCACAATGCAAAAGATACACAAGGATACATGGAGTTTCTCTTGTAAAATACTTCAATGTTCTACAGAGAAATGAGTATAAACTAATAGTTTAAAAAAAGAGAAAAGCTTAGGAAACTTTAAGCATTTAGTAATTGCTTAGCAAGATAGATACATGATAAGAGTAGGTACTGAGAAACCAATGTTGATGTTTTACCATAATATTTGACTTGTTCACCATAAATATTTAGCTTGTTAAGTCACATTTAATAACCATAAAATGTAATTACATACTAGTTACCAATGTCATTTTAAGTTTATTTTAAATCAGCCAGATTTACTCTGTACTGCATAGATCCTAAATCACAATAGAGCTCTTAGAATAATCAATATTTAATTAACTTATAATTACTCATACTAACTGCCTTTTAAATGTAAATTAAATGCTAGGATGTGACATTTAAACGGATTATCATTTTTCCTATTAGGTCACTATATATGTTTATGGCCATAATTTATCCTTATTGCTAGTCCGAGTATTTGTAGTCTCAGAAGATATATAAATTTGCAGAACATTAAGAAAAACAAGGCACTAACAACTGAGTTGTATTATCTTCTACAGCCATAATTTAGAAGAAGAAATTTTTTTAATTTGGCAATTCTGGTCTTGCTCATTGGGACTTACTGACTGTTGCTCAAACTTCCCAGGGGCTTAAAGGAATCCCTCATATAAAACAAATGCCCTGGCACCCTGATAAGTATTCACGGCCTGGGTGTAAATAAAATAGGTGGCACTAATCCAGTTCAGATGCTGCTCTCTGCTTGCAGCTTCCACTCTTGAAAACTGCAGAAATTCAGGCTTTAGGGTATCAATGAGAAGACAGCCACTTCAAAGGACTAAACGGTACTCTACGGGTTAGAAAGTATTTATCTCTGTCCACAATGGCAGGACTTATAAATAAAAGGTAGCTTCACCAAGTAGATTGGAAATAGCTTCTAATTAGATTGTTAATTTCTGAGAGGTCTGGTAATCAGTCTCATATCTTTGGTGGACTTCATGGTACCTAGATCTGTGACTGGCCTATTACCAGCACTCTTTTATTACTTAATTTGCTACACAATGGGAAACCCCAATAAGTTATATTTAAGGAGGATCCCTTACATCCAACACCAAACCCATACACATTAGCATTAGAGCATCACAGTTAAGAAAAGTGCATTTAAAGTTGCCTATAAAATTAGGAGATCCCAGGGAAATGCTGGTTTTCAACAGGAGACCCATGTGCTGAATCCACTAGAAAAATGTATTTCAGTGAGAACAGTAACTGGCTGTAAGTTTGGGAGAGACTCAATTTATGGAGATGCCCTCAGGTGATAAAAATGTCCAACAGTACATGCCTATTAATACTGTTTTCCAGTATTGCAGACACAAGAGGGAGAACTGTAGTCTATGGTGACCAAGAATGCATGCCTTATCTGTAGGGAACAACTGTTACTAACTTCAGCTAATGGTTTTCATGCTTTCTTCTAATTTTTTAAAAACTTACGGAAATCCAGATTTTTATGTGAAATCTGATCATAAGGCAACTAATTTGAATTTTTTTAAATATTACATGAATTTCCATTGAACAAGCAACACAAAATACAACTTTGGATATTATAAGGTCAATTAGCAATCTCTGCTGTTTTGTCTAACACATACCCCTCATTCCAATCCTACAGCTTCCCAATAGATGTCCAAACCCCTTACTGCTCCATACCCGCACACCTGTCAGTTTTCTCCACTACTTCCAGATCTAACCACATTATTCACTGGCTTAAATTTCTTTAGTGCTTTCCTGTTGTCCAGAATAAATTCAAATTCTTTGGTGAAGTCCAAAGGTTCCATCACAGTCTTAACTCTTTCTACCCCAGGACTCAATGAACCTATACTCAAAAAACTTTAAATGATTCACAGCTTCCCAAGTAGGCCATGCTTTTTTGCACACATATGTGATTCTATATGCTATTCTAAGTGAAATGTCTTCCTGCTCCTGTCTCCCCTGCCTGGACAATCCTACTTAGTCTCCAGTCCCACAGACAAGTGACATCTCTTCTGATTTCCTTACTTTTTTCATTAGTTTCAACATCCTCTGTGTTCCTGTAGCTTCTTTAGCATTTATTACAGCAGACTGTAAATATGTATTCATATGCCCAACAAACAGCCTAGTTTTTATTAATGCTTTATGAATAAGTGGATAAATCCAACAATGACACCTTGATATTTCATTGGCAAAGAACAAATTTTGAAAAATATGAACTGTATTTAGAGACTATGCATTAGATACATATGCATTCATGGAAGAAATTAGTTAACAAGTATATGTATCAGACAAAATATACCAAATGAGCTATGAGAAGTATATGCCAGCTACTGTCCATTCCAGAGATACACTAAAATGGCACTGAAGCAAGGCTGCAGAAGACTGTGAAGTAAGCCTGGCTTTAAGGCAAATGAGTGGCCATGAGATAATTGCTGATATAAAAGTTTGGGAGAGTGGAACAAAAAGCCTGTGAGTGAATGAAATCCTGGGTAGTACCTGTTAATTTTGATTAATCTAAGCATTCCACATCCTATCATCAAGTAGAAGTGTCTCTATAATTTTGAACCTGACTCTGAGACTCACCCATGAGAAAAGGAAATAGGGAAGGGGATGGCAGACTTGCTAGAGGAGATGGGTCATGATGAGGTGGGATAAAGGGTGATAGTTGTGCTATGGCCCAAATGCTGGACAGGTGATCTGGGCTTTGGTCCTTCCCAATTAGTGGTGAACTTCAGGCAAAGCATTTCAATTCTCTCGTTTCTCCATTTGTAAAATAAAGGATTTTGATAAAATACACTCAAAGATTCTTTCCAACTGTCTAGTCTATGATTCTATATAGTCTACAAATGTCTAAAACACATCTGGAGGAAACCTCCCTTAGTCTACACCGCTTAAACCTAGGGGCTAAAGACACAGATGTGCTGCAGTGATACCTAGTGAGCTCCATGAGGGTAGGAATTTGGACCTGATAGGTTCACACCTATAAGGCCTGCTTCCAGAAGAATGAGCGGCTCATAGTAGGTTCTCAGTAAATATTTGTTGATTGAATGAATTGGGGAAACACTTCACAAAAGACACCCCAAACCCTGTTCTAAGCATGAACAAACTTTCTCTATGCCAGTCTTTTCAATATACCTACAGGTGTATGTGCACTGTGTGTGTTTGTGTGTGTGTGCCTGCATTCACCTGAAAATCTAGGTCATTATTCCCTTTACCAACTTTCAGCAAAAGCACTTCATCACGTTTTGAAATAATTCTATTTTGTGGGTAGTTATTTGTGCTATGCAACTACAACATTAAGTAGGCCACAGCCACGTGTCAAATCAGTCCTATTCTACCATAGATCCACCCCCAAATGTCCGTCAATACTATTCCAAGCACTGTAGGTTCTACTCCTGGAGCCAGTGAGAATCCAAATAGAGAACAGCATCTTCTTTTCTAGAAAGAGGCTCTAAACACAATTCTACCTCAGTAGTTTTTAAACTGTGCTCTTCATGTCCCTTGGATTCCATGAAGTCATATTGAGGGTTGAGTGGGCAGGGTTCTGGGTTCCCCCTCTCCCTCACTAGCTAGAGAAGTATCGTGCACCTATCACATGTGTTCAGTTTCCTCAACATATTTAATTAGAAGAGAGCATTCACTGTTTTAAAAATCTTTGAAAACCATAGACCTAGCCCTTGAATGTTCTACTCAAAATGCCCAAGTGCTCACAGGTGAGTAAGAGTAATAGCTAACACTTATGAGCACTTGTGTGCTAGGCTCGGATCTAAGAACTTTACACATATGCACTCATGTAATACACGTAACATCCCTATGACAGAATATTACTATTCTCACTTTTTGCATGCAGAAATTGGAGCACAAAGAAGTTAGGAAACTTGCTCAAAGTCACACATAACTACTAATTGGCAAGACTGAGATTCAAAGTGAGGCACATTAGCTCCAGAATTGAGGCTCTTAACCACTCCATTACACAAACTAAAAAAAGTCAAAAGTGAGCACTCCCACCTGGTTTCAGAGTAGGTTTTGCTTCTGGAATCATCTCCAATAATTTTCACATGAATCTCCTTGATAGACAATAAGCCTTTCAACTACAGACAAAAACTCTTATTTGCCTAGAAATTTCAAAACTGCATCTTACTTCACTCTCCTCAGATTCAATCCCTTAGAATTAACAAGTTGATGTGGAACTTTTAATTTGTTCCCACACTATTTGGATTTAAAGGTTTAACCTAATATGGGGACAGCACCTGTCATACACCTAACTAGCCATTTAAGGCAACCCAAATACTCAGGGGCCACATACTTATCAGTGAGTAGTGATATGCTAGAGACACCCTAAGTCAGTCATGGCAATCCGCCTAGATCCCACTTGCTTGTACCTCATCTGCTGCCTCTTGTAGCCCCTACCTCCATTCTGCCATGAAGTCTTGGCTCTGAAAACACTATTCCATCTTGCCCCAGGACCTATGGCCTTGGTGTTGCCTTCTGGCCTATGAGAATCTAATGGCTCAAATCTGACTCTCCTCTCTGGCTCTCTCAGCCAAATACTGCCTCATGTTGGACTCCAGCTTTAATCCCTGTCGTTTGGAATACAATTACCAACACCAGCCACTGTCCTGGCCTAGGATGCTGAAGCCCCTCTCCTCCAAAGCTGTATTCAGATGGTGCTCTCCTCACTTTAGCTTCATTTCTAGTTTATTCCAGCTTACTGTGCAGGAACTGTTTCCATCGACCACCGCTAGAGGTGGGTCATTTATAACATGACTGGAGCACCTGAAAGACAAAGTGAGAATGAATGTGTCTTTTAGAAACTGTAAAAAATGAGTAAGATTATAAAGAGAGCCAAGGAAAGGTAATTGGATTGCCTCACTTCCAACCTGATAAAACAGTAGAGTTTTAAATAGGGGTTTCAAAACCATGGCTCAGAGAACTGAAACTGAAGATGCACTATGGAAAAGCTGTTCACAACTGGGAGATGGGGCACTGGAGGAAGTCTCCCCCCCCAACACACAGTTAATATATATAGCTCTTTTGTAACCTCAGAAATTTGATGGAGTAATGTTTTTTTAACTCAGATATTTATAATTCACCTGTTACTAATTCTCAACTCTTCAACTAGAGGCAAGAAGTAATAATAGAAAATGGTCTGGATGGATCTTGCTGCATGTGGATTCCAAAGAATTTGAAACTATACTTCTAGCCCTAAAAGTCATTCAACTTGATGCACAACTATTAACTTCCAAGTCATAGGGAGGGAAATTGGGGTTGGCGTGTGTGGAAATTACATTCTATTAGAATAAGAGAGAGATGGAGAGGCCAATGCTCTCAGCTAACCTGTGCCAATTTTAGTCCAAGTGTAATACTGATAAAATCAGTGTACCTGGCAGTTATGCATTGAAGGCAGCACCTGAGTGACCCTGGCAATAAATGATTAGCTGAATAGCTTTGCTTCTGCTGGGTCAGTAGAGTCTGTTTTGCTTTATTAGTCTGTAATATTTGGAACATGTGTCTGCTGAAAGAAATCCAGGATGCACTCATAATTAGAACAAAGAATAGAAGGGGTATGCAGAGTTTTTGATGATGTCTGTGTTTCTTTCAGAGGAACAGGTTAGGCAGAAGAGTCATAAGCCTTTATTGAATCCCGACTAATCCTACTAGTCCACTGTGCTAGGCATTTGTCATGGTCGTGAAATTGTGTCTCTCAGCTGTCTGTAAGAAGCATGATTGATCTAGGACTCACGCGCTGCACTCTGACATCCATCACTGCCTTCTCCTGAAGGTCATACTTCCCAAGGGCTGCTCCATCCCAAGGCTGAATATTGAGATGGGTTCATTCCTGGGAGATAGGGAACTGAAATTCCTCTGGTGGGAGACTTTGGCTCAGGATATTATTAGAACTGTGCTGCAGCCTAAGATTCATCCACACAACCTTTCTTCCCTTCCCTCTCCCCTTCATGAGGGTCAGACCAAAACTACATATTTCTGGCTTTCCCAGGTCCTCTTCACACCTTACTCATTTCCCCTCAGTCATTTGAGAAGTAAATCTCTTGCATATCTAATCCCATTCTAGTGTCTGCATCTCACACGACCCAGACTCACACAACAGTTTTATATACTGTCTTGCCAATGGGTTTCAGCCCCGGACAAGTTCACTATGGACTCAACAAGACCAAAGAAATGACAGTGGAACATTCTCTGGGTAAAGGGTTTATACCCAAGTTTATTCCCACAGTGGGAGGTCAACTGCTAGAATCCTCTCCATTCAGAGCCACTTTGCAGGCAGCAAGCCGATCTCTGCATCTGGGCCTCTCTACCCCTTCAGCTGTCTCAGTCTCTGTCTTCAGCACTGCCACCACTCCAGCCTCTGCTCTCCTGCAGTCTTAGAGCCCTGTAGCCATGCTGCAGGCATGCCACTCTATCACCCAGAGGGAGAGCTCCTTATATAGAGTCAATAAAAACGTATTGGATTAAACATGGCAGCATGAGAGGTGAGACAGAGGCTTCCTCCAAAAACCGCATATAATATGAAAATATAATTAATATGACTAATCCTGAAAGAGTAACAGGAAAGAGGACTGCGCCAAACTGCACGGACCTGGAGAAAAGAATAAACCTTATGAAACAGGGTAACGTACCAAAGCCGTGGCCCAGCTGGACCCAAGCCCTTCCCTCATCCCAGCTCACCGGCGGGAGGAAGAGAAACAGAGCAGGGATGGAGTGGAGGCCTGGGACTACTGAATACCGAACTCCGGAGATCTGCTCTGGGAGCACAAACCTACATTTCATGGTGTTTTCATGGTACTCTTGTGATTAGGGGGTTGGAAAGCTAACACAGGCAGAATACCTGGAGAGACTGCGATTTCAACCAGTTGTGGAAAGCAGGGATCTATATTCGGCTGCTCTGGGACAAAAGAAAGACGAGCAGTCCGAGAGACTTCCTAACACTAAGAGGGCTGCTAAAGGGGGAAGGATTGCACAGAGGTTAATGCTCAGGAGAAAGGACAGGTAGACAAAACTGTCTGGGTGCACTCTGTCCAGGAGGTTGGGAACTTTCTCGATCTTCAGGTGCTCCAGCTCCCTGGTTGGCTACACAGCTCGAAGGACCCCCTCCGTGATACACAGCCTATGGCTCCTTGCTCCCGGCCAGCCCCACCTGGCTCACAAACCAGCAAACCCTACCCTTGTGTTAGCCCAGCTAGATGGATTCCCCATCTACAGCAACTACAAACGTAAAGCATAGAAGCTTATACCTGTGTGTTCTGCCCACAGGTTCTGGCAGTGGAGGCAGGCATAGCAGCTGGGTAGCAGGAAACACCTCTTTCCTCCCCCCAGGCACCAATACCGCTCCCCTGTGACCCCCAGCATTGCTTCAGGAGCTAAGCAGCTCTAGAGAGGAGAGCTTCTGGGCACTAGAGGGTGCCATATACACAAATGAAATGCCAAAGAAACATGGTTCCAAATAAAATTATGAATAAAATACCTAAGAAAGATTCAAATAAAATCGACCTCATGATTCTTCCTGAAAGGGATTTCAAAATAAAAATCATTAACATGCTCATGGAGCTACATAAACCTATTCAAGAACTCAGGAAAGAATTCCGGTCGGAGATTCAATCACTGAAGAGCACAATGGAGGGTACTAAAAGCAGATTAGATACAGTGGAGGAGACGATAAATGAAATTGAAATTAGAGATGAGGAATACAAAGAGAGGCACAGAGAGAAAAAAGGATCTCTAAGAATGAAAGAATATTGAGAGAACTGTGTGACCAATCCAAATGGAACAATACTCGCATTATAAGGGTACAGAAGAGGAGAGAGAGAAAGGGATAGAAAGCATCTTTGAGGAGGTAATTGCTGAAGACTTGTCCAAACTGGGGAAGGAGATAGTCTTTCAGGCCATGGAGGTGTGTAGATCTCTAAACACAAGGGACCCAAAGAAGATAGCACCAAGACATACAGTAATTAAAACGGCAAAGATCAAGGATAAGGATGGACTATTAAAAGCAGCCAGAGAGAGAAATAGGATCACATACAAAGGAAAACCATCAGGCTATCATCAGACTTCTCAGCAGAAACCTTACAGGCCAGAAGGTAGTGGCATCATGTATTTAATGCAATGAAGCAGAAGGGCCTCGAACCAAGAATACTTTATCCGACAAGATTATCATTTAAATTTGAAGGAGGGATTTAAACAATTTCCAGATAAGCAAAAGCTGAGAGAATTTAGCCCCCACAAACCATCTCTACAGTGTATTTTGAAGGGACTGCTATAGATGGAATTGTTCCTAAGGTTTAATAGCTGTCACCAGAGATAATAAAACCACAGTAAAGAAAGTAGAACAGCTAATTACTGAGCAAATGTGAAATTAAATCAACTATCCCCAAAGTCAATCAAAGGATAGACAAAGAGTACAGAATATGATACCTAATATATAAACAATGGAGGAGGAGGAAGACAAAGGAGGAGGGAAAAAGAACCTTTAAATTGTGTTTGTAAAAGCATATTAAGTGAGTTAAGTTAGACTCTTACATATTAAGGAAGTTAAGCTTGAACCTTGGTAACCACAAATCTAAACCCTGCAATGGCAATAAGTACATACCTATCGATAATCACCCTAAATGTAAATGGTTTGAATACACCAATTAGAAGACACAGAGTAACTGAGTGCATAAAAAAACAAGACCCATCTATATGCTGTCTACAAGAGACTTACTTTAAATCCAAAGACATACACAGACTAAAAGTGAAGGGATGGAAAAAGATATGTCATGCAACTAATCGGGAGAAAAAAGCAGGCACTGCAGTACTTGTATCAGACAGAGTAGACTTCAAAACAAAGAAATTCACAAGAGACAAAGAAGGACATTATATATTGATTAAGGCATCAATCCAACAAGAACATATAACCATTATAAATATCTATGTGCCCAACACAGGAGCACCTACATATGTGAAACAAATACTAACAGAATTAAAAGGGGAAATACAATGCAGTGCATTCATTCTAGGAGACTTCAACACTCTACTCACTCCAAAGGACATACTAACCAGACAGAAAATGAGTAAGAAGACAGAGGTATTGAAAAACACATTAGAACAGATGGACCTAACAGACATCTAAAGAACTCTACACCTAAAAGCAGCAGAATACACATTATTCTCAATGGCACATGGAAGATTTTCAAGAATACATCATATACTAGGCCACAAAAAGAGCCTTGGTAAATTCAGAATGATTGAAATTGTACCAACCAGTTTCTCAGACCACAAAGGTATGAAACTAGAAATAAACTATGCAAAGAAAATAAAAAATCCCACAAACACATGGAGGCTTCACAACACGCTCCTAAATAACCAATGGATCAATGAACAAATAAAAATAGAGATCAAGCAATATATGGAGACAAATGAAAGCAATAATTCAATGCTGCAAAATCTATGGGATGCAGCGAAGACCGTGCTAAGAGGAAAGTATATTGCAATACAGGCCTACCTCAGTAAAGAAGAACAATCCCATATGAACACTCTAAACTCACAATTAACGAAACTGGAAAAAGAACAACAAATGAGGCTCAAAGTCAGTAGAAGGAGGGACATAATAAAGATTAGAGCAGAAATAAATAAAATCAAGAAGAATAAAACAGTAGAAAGAATCAATGAAAGCAAGAGCTGGTTCTTCGAGAAAATAAACAAAATAGATAAACCCCTCGCCAGACTTATCAAGAAAAAAAGAGAGTCAACACACACAAACAGAATCAGAAATGAGGAAGGAAAAATAACTACAGACACCACAGAAATACAAAGAATTATTAGAGAATACTATGAAAAATTATATGCTAACAAACTGGATAACGTAGAAGAAATGGACAACTTTCTAGAAAAATACAACCTTCCAAGGCTGACCCAGAAAGAATCTGAAAATCTGAACAGACCAATTACCAGCAACAAAATTGAACTGGTAATCAAAAAACTACCTAAGAACAAAACACCTGGAGCAGATGGCTTGACCGCTGAATTTTATCAAACACTTAATGAAGATCTAATACCCATCCACCTTAAAGTTTCCCAAAAAGTAGAAGAGGAAGGAAAACTTTCAAACTCATTCTATGAGGCCAGCATCACTCTAATACCAAGTCCAGGTAAAGACACCACAAAAAAGGAAAATTACAGACCAATACCCTGATGAACATAGATGCAAAAATACTCAACAAAATATTAGCAAACCGAATTCAAAAATACATAAAAAGATCATCCATCATGATCAAGTAAGATTTATACCAGGGATGCAAGGATGGTATAATATTAAAAAATCTATCAACATCATCCACTACATCAATAAAAAGAACAAAAGCCACATGATCATCTCCATAGATGCTGAAAAAGCATTTGAAAAAATTCAACATCCATTCATGATAAAAACTCAACAAAATGGGTATAGAGGGCAAGTACCTCAACATAATAAAGGCCATATATGACAAACCCACAGCCAATATCATACTTAACAGTGAGAACCTGAAAGCTTTCCCTTTAACATCAGGAACAAGACAGGGATGCCCACTCTCCCCACTTCTATTCAACATAGTACTGGAGATCCTGGCCACGGCAATCAGACAACTCAAAGAAATAAAAGGCATCCAGATTAGCAAGAAAGAACTTAAACTGTCCCTGTTTGCAGATGACATGGTATTGTACATAAAAAATCCTAAAGAATCCACTCCAAAACTACTAGATCTAATATCTGAATTCAGCAAAGTTGTGAGATACAAAACTAATACACAGAAATCTGTTGGATTCCTATACTTTAACGGTGAACTAGCAGGAAGAGAAATCAGGAAAACAATTCCATTCACAGTTGCATCAAAAAGAACAAAATACCTACGAATAACCCTAACCATGGAAGTGAAAGACTTATACTCTGAAAACTACAAGACACTTATGAGAGAAATTAAAGAAGATACCAATAAATGAAATACATCCCATGCTCATGGATAGGAAGAATTGAAATTGTCAAAATGGCCATCCTGCCTAAAGCAATCTACAGATCCAATGCAATTCCTATCAATATACCAATAGGATTCTTCAATGAACTAGAGCAAATAGTTCTAAAATTCATATGAAACCACAGAAGACCCTGAATAGCCAAAGGAATCCTTAGAAGGAAGAATAAAGTGGGGGGAATTACTCTCCCTGACTTCAAGCTCTACTACAAAGCCACAGTAATCAAGACTATTTGGTAATGGCACAAGAACAGACCCATAGACCAATGGAACATATTAGAGAACACTGATATAAACCCAACCATATGTGGTCAATTAATATATGATAAAGGAGCCATGGACGTACAATGGGGAAATGACAGCCTCCTCAACAGCTGGTGTTGGCAAAACTGGACAGCTACATGCAAGAGAATGAAACTGGATTATTGTTTAACCCCATACACAAAAGTAATCTCAAAATGGATCAAAGATCTGAATGTAACTCATGAAACCATTAAACTCTCAGAAGACAACATAGGCAAAAATCTCCTGAAGATAAGCATGAGCAACTTCTTCCTGAACACAACTCCTTGAGCAAGTGAAACAAAAGCAAAAATGAACACATGGGACTACATCAAACTAAAAAGTTTCTGCATGGCAAAGAACACCATCAACAGAACAAAAAGGCATCCTACAGTATGGGAGAATATATTTGTAAATGACATATCCAACAAGGGGTTAACATCCAAAATATATAAAGAACTCACACACCTCAACACCCAAAAGCAAATAAACCGATTAAAAAATGGGCAGAGGATATGAAGAGACAATTCTCCAAAGAAGAAATTCAGATGGACAACAGACACATGATAAGATGCTCCACATAGCTAATCATCAGGGAAATGCAAATTAAAACCACAATGAGATATCACCTCACACCAGTAAGGATGGCCACCATCGAAAAGACTAAGAACAGCAAATGCTGGCGAGGATGCGGAGAAAGGGGAACCCTCCTACACTGCTGGTGGGAATGTAAGCTAGTTCAACCATTGTGGAAAGCAATATGGAGGTTCCTTAAAAGACTAAAAATACAAATACCATTTGACCCAGGAATCCCACTCCTTGGAATTTACCCAAAGAATACAACTTCTCAGATTCAAAAAGACATATGCACCCCTATGTTTATTGCAGCACTTTTTACACTAGCCAAGATATGGAAGCAACCTAAGTGTCCATCAGTAGATGAATGGATAAAGAAGATGTGGTATATATACACAATGTAATACTATTCAGCCATAAAAAAGAAACAAATCCTGCCATTTACAACAACATGGATGGAGCTGGAGGATATGCTCAGTGAAATAAGCCAGGCGGAGAAAGACAAGTGCCAAATGATTTCCCTCACTGTGAAGTATAACAACGAAGCAAAACTGAAGAAAGAAAATGGCAGGAGACTCACAGACTCCAAGAAGGGAGTGGTTATCAAAGGGGAGGGGTGTGGGAGGGTGGGTCGGGAGGGAGGGAGATGGGGATTGGGGGGTATTACGTTTAGTACACATGGTGTGGGGGGTCACGGGGAAAACAGTGTAGCTCAGAGAAGGCAAATAGTGAATCTGTGGCATCTTACTACACTGATGGACAGTGACTGCATTGGGGTATGGGTGGGGACTTGATAATATGGGTAAATGTAGTAACCACATTGTTTTTTCATGTGAAACCTTCAGAAGAGTGTATATCAATAATACCTTAATAAAAATTTTTTTAATATAAATAAATAAATAACAATGTATTGCCCACACATGTGTTGTGAGCTAGCCGACAAGGTCCAGGTGACAATCCTGGCCATAGGAACCTTCACTTTATCCACATATACATTCATTTATTTTACTCCTTACAAAAATTCCATGAAATAGGTCACTAACTGGGACTCCTTTTAAGACACACAAACCTGATTTTTTAAACAAAGCATGTTCAAATAGTGTGGACAGGCAGTAAGGGGTGTAATTTTTTTTTTGTCTGAAAAGCCCATGGAAAGACCCTTAGGTGTAGCTGGTCTAAAGAATTGATCAATGTCATCAAGAATTAGTTTCTGCTTTTCTTTTGGCTCTGAAGTTCTGTTTCAGTTCCACTCTCTAAGAGCTTCTATTTTTGTATTAACTCCAGGTTTACATCCCCCTCTTAGCAACTGCAAAGGAGAGAGCTTCTATCTTCCCAACAACTCCAGTCATACTCCTAGATATGACTTCCATCCACCTGAATCAGATCATATGTCCATACCTGAACTAACCATTGCAGTCTGGAGAATTGGATACACTGATTGCCTTAGTGCTAGAACATGGTCTCACCCTAAAGCTGGTGGGATCAGCCCCATTCAACTATATTAACTGAGAATAGGGAAGAGGTGGCTTCCATAATGGAAAATTAGGATGCTATTTTCAAAAGAAGGGGAGCAGTTTCTTAGTATCATATGTTGATCATAGAAATGATTTAAAAATTAGAAAATGGGAATCCAGAAATGGTAAACAATTCGCATAAGAAAGTGGTTCTTAGACTTTACGGTGCATCAGCATTACTTGGAGGACTTGTTAAAACAAGATTGCAAGGCTTTACCCCAGAGTTTATGAGTTAATAGGTCTAGACTGAGTCACAAGAATTTGCACTTCTAACAGATGACATTGATGCTAGTCTAGAGACCACATATGAGAACCACTGCTCTGAATAAGTAAAAGTGTTAACTCTTTGAGTAATTACTGAGTTCTAGGCACTATTACAAGGTTTACATATATTATTTCATTTAGTCTTCACAATAATGCTAGAAAGTAGTTATTATTATTATCTCCATTTAAAAGTTTTAGAAAGCTAAGATTTAAAAAGACTAAGTAACTTTATCAGGGACACGTATTAGAAAGTGTTGAAGTTGGAATTGAAACTCAAATGGCTCCTAAAGCAAACTTTCCTAAGACCAATAGCCAGGAAGATGACATCTGCCTAGGGAAAATAGAAACCAAGTAGTTCCCTACTATTGAGTTATCCATGGCTTATGTGATTTGAAGTTTAAAAATCAATTAACTACCATTTCCCCAAGATCATCCATGTCAATTATATCCCAAGCACATAAAGGCACATGAAGTGGTTATAAAAATATTAATGGTTTCACACCAATTTATAAGTCAGACCAAAATCTAACCACAGAAACACCAAGACATGTTCCTTTCAGATATTTCCTCTTGAGCTCCTGCTGCAGGTTGAAATTTTAATATCTCATCAACTATATAGCAGTCATAAACCACCACCCCTTTTTATCTAGTTTCTAATGTAAGAAGAAGCACATTTTTAATAATGACCTAAACCTATCTCATGAAATAATGCTCAAAGATGATGAACTCTAAATTATGAATGATTATTTTTAAATCATTGCAACTTTCCTGGGCATTTTTACTACCCACTTAATTTCTCCAGAAAACCATAGTCATTGTCACCCATAATATAAGCAGTTCATCTAGAGGAAGAATTCCTAGTTTCCTTAAAGGTTTATTGGATTTTAAAGAAGAATTTATCACATCAGATCACGGCACATTCTGCTGCCAAGCAAAACCTTATGTTGATAAAAACTGAATCATAAAACATTATTAATTCTAGCCTCCAAATAGCCTACAGTTGAGGAAGGGAAACCACAAAGGTCAGATATGAGGGAAATAGAAAAGAATGCATGACAACAGGACTTTAAAGCCTGAATATTATGAACTATGATTTAATCTCAGGAACTGCATTTATTCAATAACGAATTGTAACAAATTTGCTATGTGCAAGGCCCTGAGCTAAACCTTGCAATGGATGCAATGAACACTAAAACATTAATACTTCCCTTAAAGAAACAATAGTCTAATGAGGAAACTGACATAATACCTATGGATTTTGAACACCTATAAGTAGCTGTACCCCATAATAGATAACTAATTAGGATAAAGTTTATAGTGGTTTAATAAGGATAAGCAAAAAAGCAATAATGCAATCAAGATGCCCAGGGTGGGTAACTGCCAAGAATCAACAAGGGATCCAGGACTAAAGAAATATATCTGCCATCTTCCCAGCATCTAGAGTCTAGGGCATTGCCACCTAAGTGGACAAAACACAAAAGTACCACTGTGGTCCTGGTTCCACCCAAAATAAAGAAGGGAACATGGAGACAATAGGCACAATTCCATAAGGTCTATGTCTAGAAACAGCACATATTACTTCTGTTCACATTCCACTGGAAAGAATTTAGTCATAAGGACACACCTAGTCACAAGGGAAGATAGAAAATGAGGTCTAATATTGGGTCCAAGAGGAAGTGGAGAATGGATTTTGGTGGACAACTAGTGGTCTCTTCTCTAGTACTGCATATGATTTATTTCATTTAATCCCAACAACTACACATTGATGTACGCATTTTTATTTTCATATTATATATGATATAACTGAGACTTAGAGAGGGTAAGCAACTGGTCCAAGGTCACATTCAGCCACTGAATAGAAGAACTGAAATTCAAACACACCTGAGTGCCAGCCTGTGCATGCAGCCGCTATGACGGGGAACCACTAGGACACACTACTCTCTCATCACTCTCAAACACGAATGGCTGTAATATTGGGTAGAATGTGAAAAAAAAGTTTTTTCTTTTAATGTGAGGTAGGTAATAGTAACGATGTATATATGAGTTCATAAAAGTTGTGAATCTTGACAAGAAGCCAAGAAAGTATAGTCTGTGACCCACCCACGAGGGACAGAAAGCCATTTATTTCATTACACCTTGTCTCTTGCAAATCTTTTCATCCATTTTTGTATTTTATTGGGGGCAGACTGGGGTAACACTAGTACACTTAAGTAGTTCTAAAGAGAAGGTGTTATCTGGCCAGAGCCAAGAGGCACTGCAGTCATCACAGAGCTGACTGTGAACGCTAGTTGAGAACTACACCTGAGTTGCATGACATTTGAAAGACTGGGGAGGTGTTTTTATTTTCATTTTGTTTCACAAGTGTAATTTGATTTGTATAGCCTTCTTTGTTCACCATATTTCAAATGTCTGCCGCCATGTTCCAAAGCAGACAGATATTTGATGCCTGCAAAAGGCATCTTGGGTTGCCTGCCACTTGGAATGTGAAGACAGACATAACTGTTCTTTATTTCAAAGGGTATCGTCCACTTTCTGAAGGTAACTCATGAACATTTGCAGGATTGGGAATAAAAAGACAAAAAGAAAAGGATGAGGGAAGGTATACTAGAACAAAGAAGGCAGGGAAGCTTGGTAAATAACAGTGTTTTCAAAATGTCAAAGTACTAAAGAGATGAGAACCATTTCAGATAGCTGAGATTTTTTCTTATTTTAGTTCTTTAAGATGAGAGGGAATTCAGAACCTGGTGATTTTCACTAGACAGCTCATCACTTTCTGCTTGGAAATGACATCTGCTAGGCAGCTAGCACTCAGGACTGGAAGGAGTAATTAGCTTGGGCTCACTTCACTGTCATAACCTTACCCATGGCTGGCAAAATACCTGTCAGTGAAACAAGCAGTAGCCCCATCATCTCACAGAGAAAAGAGGGATGGTGGAGGCTGATAAGTAACAGAAAGCTTGACATCTAGCCATGTGTCATTTGGAAAATTCCATCAAACAAAAGGAAGTGCAGCAGATGTGCAATCCTAGGATAATGCAGGTGAAATAAGCCATCAAACTTCCCCTCCATGTCCAATAAATGCACCAGAGCAGCAGGCCAGACACTATACTGTGATCTTCCCCTGCACCCTAGAGTCCTCCAAACAGCCCCATGGTCATAACTCACTTCCCATTGTGTCTGAAAGATAGGTGCACAGCCTTGTTATATATTTTCCCAATATCCTCTCTAAGGCTATGGCTCTACTTAGGAAACAGAAGAACTATTAGTCAAACATTAGCTTTCCTCAAATTAATCTAAGTGTCTGTACACATTGGAAAATTCATCAGAAACCAAGATGGCGTAGAAGGAAGAGATAAATATTGTTGGGAGACAATTCCCCATAGATCTCTCGCACTTCTGCACATCTTGCAAGAAAAGATAGCTTTTATTCCAGACTATCTTTTTAACAGTATCTAGATAGCAAAGAACCCTGGGAGATAGAGTTTCTCCTGAAACAAAGAGCAAGTTTGCTTACTGTCTAGTATAACACCAATAATGTCTCCCTTGGGATAGATGTAGGTCTCGTAGATCTATTTGCAGTTACTTATAAAAGATTTGTATTGCCTAATCTTGGGGTTCCCAACTGTGACATAAACCCATTCCATGGACTACATTCTTCTGGCCCTTCTGCACTGCCCCTGTGAGACCTGTGTGAAAAGGGGAACCATCGCCAATGTGAAGCCCATGTTGTTTGCAGTGCCATAAGCAGTAACGTTCTTTGTCTCTGACCCAGGAGCCTTGTGTTTTCTGCTTGCATCCATAAACTGTAGCAGATTCACTTGTTAGGTTGGCAGTAGTGTAAAATTGTAGGTCCTTCATAGCCTTGATAACCATGTCTCTGAAATTTTGTCTACCACTTAATCTCAAGATTTTATTTTTCCTTTCTCTATGTACCCTGATGTTTATACAAATCCTATTATGACACTTATTAAAACTCATTATCAAATAAATGCTTTCACTTGGCTTTGCGATCCAAAGGAAAAGGTCCATGCCTTATTCATCTTTGAAGTTTCAACTACTAGCACAAAACAGATGTCTAATAAATGAATCAAATTAGGGTATTCCAAACAGCCAAGTTCTTCAGATATTAGTTATCTTTCTTGGCATGGTAAGCTCTCCATCTGGTTCCTATGTATGGATGAGGCTGTGAGATATTTTTGTCCAATCACAAATTCAGCCAACTTGACAATCTTTAGCACAACCACTAAAGTATCCACTATTTTATCTCGTGATGGCAGCACTGTAAGAATGATCTATGGCTGCAAGGCACAAAGAGGTTACTGCAATGATCTTGGTATTTGGAAAACCCTAGGAAAAAGTCTTGTTGTAGTTGGGTATTTTTCCAAACACCTTTGCCTATATGCTAGGGAAAACACAGTCTGGGAATAAACTATTCTTAACAGAAATATGAATGATGTCTTTTCCAAGACTCAAATGTCCCTATCATAGAGAAGATAAGAGTACCATGGTTTCCAAGATGAACTGTGATTCCTCCACAACTTTCTCAAGAAAGAAAAACATTCTTTTTCACCTCCCACAGCTCTGGATTCTCTTCAGCACCTTCTTCTTCCCTACTGCTAATGGGTACATTTGAATGACAGATGTTCAAGGAGATGTTCCCACTGGTCCCACCAATGAAACGTAGTGCCATTTTCTAAAAGGGGGCATTAAGAAAGAACAAATCTCTGTGAGAAGAGATTTACAGTTAGAGTGAAATAGGAACCATTTCCTTTCTCAAGGTTTCTCTTTTTTTTTTAAGGGAAATAAAACTTCTTGCTATGCAAGCATAGTTTGATCACAACTATTGTATTTGGCACAATTCAAAAACTCACTTTCCACCAAAGTAAAGAAATATATTTGAACCAGCTTCCCCATTCTTTTCCCTCTCACTCTCAAGAAAAATCAAAAGATATAAAATTTTGCAGATTCTACAATATTCTTTAGTTAAAAGAAACTGAACACATGTGTAAAGCAGATTTTTTAGATGCATAAATAAATTTTATTGAAATGAAATCAAAGACTCCCCAAAGTCTGTGAAAGATATTAATAAGTAATGATGAAAGACAGTGTCTTTATATCCACCTTTGAAGAGAGATTATATTTTAATTAATCAGCTCCACTCAGATTATCATATTTTAAAAATGAATAATTCACCTTTATTGCTTCTTCTGTTCCTTTCCTCTCTCAATGATAGCACACTGTATTTTAAAATAATTTGAGATGGTGCTTTCTAATATGAAAGCAGGAAGGAACAAATGGTATACTGTAAATTAAAAGCTTATGCTTAACTTCCTACTCAGTGACTTACTAGTTTGGGTCAAGTTAAGTTTAATTAACCTCAGTTTCCTCATCTGTAAAGTGTAAAATACATAACATAAAACTTCAAGGTTTTGTGAAGGTTAAACAAAATAATATTAAGTGTACCTGTTACACGGTAAGCATTTAAAGGTTAATACTAGTTCCCATTCTGTGAGACTTACAGCATGCCAGGCACAATGCCAAATACTTTATTATACAATAGCTTACTTTAAAAAAAGTATTATAAAAGTCCTATTTTAGGAGGGGGGACTAAGATGGCAGCATAGAAAGAATATAAACTCACCTCCTCCCATGAACAAACCAAATCTACACCTATCCTGAGGGAAATTCATCCCTAGGAAAACAGAGGCTGAACAAACATATTCTACACAATGAAGGACATTTTTCACTAAATTAGAGAAAATAATCTTAAAATTTGTATGGAACCACAAAAATCCTTGAACAGCCCAAGCAATCCTGAGAAAGAAGTACAAAACTGGGGTTTCACACTCCCTGATTTCACACCATACTACGAGGCTACAGTAATCAAAATATTATGGTACTAGCACAAGAACACATACACAGACCAATGGAACCAAATAGAGAGGCCGTGCCTCTTTAGAAATAAACTCATGCCTATATGGTCAATTAATGTATGAAAAGGAGGCAAGAATATACAATGGGGGAAAGACAGTCTCTTCAATAAATGGTGTTGGGAAAACTAGACAGGTATGTGCAAAAGAATGAAACTATATCATTGTCTTATACCATACACAAAAATAAACTCAAAATGGATTAAAGACCTAAATGTAATACCTGAAACCATAAAATTCCTAGACAAAATATAAGCAATAAGCTCTTGAACATCAGAATTAGTAACTTTTTTCTGGATTATGTCTCCCAGGCAAGGGAAAGAGAAGCAAAAGTAAACAAGTGGGACACGAAACTGAAAAGCAAAGCATCAACAAAACGAAAAGGCAACCTACCGTATGGCAGGATATATTTGCAAATGATATACCCATAAAAGAGCTAATATCCAAATATATGAAGAACTTATACAACTCAACGCCAAAAAAAACCAAATAATGCAATTAAAAAATGGGCAATGGAATACATTTTTCCAAAGAAGACATACAGATGGCCAAAAGACACTTGAAAGATGTTCAACATCACTGATCATCAGGGAACTACTAATCAAAACCACAATAAGGTATCACCTCACACTAGTCAGAATGGCTAATATCAACAAGGCAAGAAGTAACTAGTCTTGAGGAGGATGCAGAGAGAAGGGAGCCCTGATACACTGTTTGGTACAGTAAGCACTATGGTGTAATCACTATGGAAAGCAGTATAGAGGTTTCTTAAAAAATAAAAAGTAGAAATGGCATATGACCCAGCAATTCCACTTCTGGGAATCTACCTGAAGAAAACAAAATCACTAAACCAAAAAGATATATGCACTCCTGATGTTTATGCAGCCTTACTTAAAATAGCCCAAACATGGAAACAACCTAAATGTCCACCAACAGATGAATGGATGAAAAAGATTTGGTACATATAAACACACTGGAATATTACTCAGCCATGAAAAAGAAATCTTGCTGTTTACAATAACATGGATGGACCCACAGGGTAGTATGCTAAATGAAACAAGTCAGACACAGAAAAACAAATACCATATGACTTCATTATATGTGGAATCTAAAAACAAAACAAAGAAACAGAACTTATAGACTGATAAGCACAGAAAACAGACTGGTGGTTATCACAGGGGAGGGGCCTTCAGGGGACAGATGAAATAGGAGAACAGAAAAAAACAGTGAGAATGTTTGATATCTTAAGCTGGGCAGTGGTTGCATGAGTGTGTACACATCTCAAAATTCATCAAGCTGTGCGCTAAGACCTGTGCATTTTTTATAACAATAAAATAAATAAATAAAAGTCCTATTTTACTAATGAGGATACTGAGCTCAGAGAAATTATATAATTTACTTGAGGCCACAGAACTAATAATTAACCACACAAAGATACAAAGCCCAACAAGAATCTCTGACTTTGGGTCCAGTACTTTTTCCAATAAACATAAATAACTGGGAACAGGTAAGTTCTCTTCTACCTTCAGTCTAGCCACACTCAAACTGCCGCTTCTTTTCCCACAAGCAAACCCTACAAGGTCACATCTTTAAAAATTTCATGAGTAAGTTTAATTGGGACAATTTCTGATTTGGGGCTGGGAATTACTCTGTAGTCTCTGCAGTCACATTTGCATCCTGGGCAGAAGTTGAGATCAAGGGAACCTATAATAATAGGTGACAATGACAATCCTTAGATGTGAATTTAATAAAGCATCAAACCCCCCAAGGAAACTCCTTGTCTTTTGCGGTCTCCTCTTGGGTCTTAAGAATAGTCCAATGTGAACTTACTTCTCCCACTTCCAACCTTAGCATGTTGAATTTTTTTCCCTAGTCACATTACTCCAAACACATTTCATGCTTCTTAAATGCAAGTGGCCCTCCTAACGGCAGTGTTATGGCTGGTGCAGATGTCATCCTAGTAGCCTATCCCTTACTCTGGGCTCTACACTTTCTCTGATGTTCGTATTAAGGGTCTAAACTTTGGCCTGATCTCCCCTATATCCAAGTGCATAGTTTCTTATTTATATTTTTGTGTGTGTATTAAAATATTATCTAAAGGATTTCCTTAGTGAAAATTGTATGTCCTTGGAATATTTTCACAGTACATATACAAACACGTTAGTCTCCCTCCCTAATCCTATTCTACTTCATAAAGGTAAATAGTATTAACAATTTAGAGGGCTTCCTTCTAAACTTCTCTGTATATAAATGTCTACCCAATATAAATATATATGTATATATAGTACATTGTAGATATAACATATATACACTATTTGGAATATATAATTTATTTAGATAAATGGACTCAGATTCTATAACTGGATTTTTTTCAATAAATAATGTTTTATAGCCACCTCTCCATGGCAATACATATAGATATACTTAATTCCTTTTTATAACAGTGTGATATTCTAACATATGAGTGTACTATATTTAACCATTTTCAAACAGATGAAGATTTCAGGTTGATTCCAGTAGTGTGGAAGTTAGCTATTACAACCAACACTTTAAAAAAGTCTTTATAAGTAAGTGTTTGAGTACTTATTATTTTTATAGGATGAATTCCTAGAAATGGAATTACCGAATGAAATGGTATATACAGTTAAAATTTTGATAATCAGATTGCCCTCTTACTCATTATATTTGAGAGTTCTTATTTTCCAACATATTCGCTAAGATTGGCGATAGTGAAATTCAATATTATAGTTTCAATTCTACCTCCCCATGAAGCTCTAATAGTGCTGCATATTAATTCCACTCCAGGTTTCCTGCCGATGTCCCTGCCAACTTGACCCATGACTATATCACATTGAAGACAATAATCTGAGATCATCTACCATCCCCATCAATCTATAGAAGAAACTGAAGCCCAGAGAAGTCAGGGGACTTGCCAGAGCTCAAGCAGATATACAGTGAAATTGAGGCGGATCAATGCAGTTACCATCTTACTAGTTACTATGTACTATCCTAGGCAAATAATTCATTTTATGTCCCTCCATTGTGTCTACCATGGTGTTGTAGGTACTAAATAATTATTTATTGAAAGAAAATAGTTCTTTTGTTCTCTAGTGGCTAAGTAGATATTTTAGTAGGTATATTTTAGGATTGTACTATAGAAACCAAAAAGACAGTACTAGGTTCTTATTTACTTCCTGTAATATAATGCTCATACACATTTGTGTTAATGTGAAACAAGACAGATACACACAAAATGTTCAAAAGACATGGCCATGTCACACAGTATGGCAGCTTGCTTCTTCAAAGCCAGCAGGAGCATCTCTCTCCAGTCTACTATGAGAGGAATATATGTACCATACGGTAATCATAAGGGTGGTTGTCACCCTTGCCATATCAGGTAACCTAATCAAGGAAGTGACTGCTTCATCATATTCCCAATTCCTGCCCACACTCAAGAGGGGGGTTATACAAAACATGAATCTTGGGGATCATCTTAGAATTCTGCCTGCCAAACAAATACAGCAGATAGGAGCCCAAAGTGACTCTGGTGGAATACACATGACTAGTAGACATTATAAAAGATACTCAGCTTCATTAGCAGCCTAGGAAATGAGAGTAATAACAGTAGAACTACAACTTGGAAAAGTTTTAAACAGGGAGGAAAGTAGTCAGAAAAGTCTGAATATATTTTGTTGGTTTGAAAATGATCATCTATTGTATATCTTAAGACAAATAGTTGAGATTTCAGATTTTTCAAAACATCAAATAATGATATTACATCAACACAAATATTAGTATTTACTTAAAAATAATTCAGTATATCAAAATATCAGGATATTAAAAATCCAATATTACAGCCATGAAGTGTCTCCTGGACCTAGAAAAATAAATCAGCATCAATCTTTTTACATTATTCTCCTAAGAAAAGGACTACCTAAACATTAGGTAACTTATTTATTTTTTAAACATATAAGCTTTTTTTCATACCCATGAAAACTTGGCCCTATTTCTTCAGTCACCTTACTTCCCTTACAACTGAGAATGGAACATTTCTTCTTTTTTTGTACCTTTCCACATTCCATTAAATCTGTACTTTCATTCTCTTTTCTTTGGTCTTTAATGAAGTCGTCCTTCCCCTTTCCAGTTAACTGTTTTAAACAAAATTGCACTGACGCTGAAACAGCCATTGCCCGCTGCTACCTACAGGCAAAATCCTTGCCACCCATGGACAATGAATGAAAGTAGTATTTCAAACAAATAAACATAAACAGTTTAACTTGTGACACATTCTGACTTTGAGTTACTAGCTCATTAACTCTAAAACATCCTTGGTTAAGCTGAGCTGTGCTTAGTGATTTAAACCTGTTGCCCAGCAGAGTAGAAATATAATGATGTTTCTGTAAAGTAAACATAAGAACAGTCAAAGATCATTCCTTTATTTCTTTTTCCTCAAATTATATCTTACCTAACTTGGGGTCTAAAAACGTTCACTATTTATTTTGTAAACTTTATTTTTAAATTTTACTACTGAAGTTTCAAACATAAACACAAATGGTGGCAACAGTAATATAAATTCAGTGTACCCATTTCATCACCCAGCTTCAACTATTAACGCAAGACAATGCAGTATTTCACTATACTCTTAATACTTCCTCAATTATTTTAAAACAAGTCCCACATATCATATCATTTCATATCATAGATTTTAGCATGTACCTTTAAAGCATAAAATTCCTTTTAGAAAGCATAAAATATAATTGCACCTAATAAATCAACAGTAATTCCTTTTAGAGGACATAAAATATATAACTACACCTAATAAATTAACAGTAGTTCCTTAGTATAACCAAATATCTAGAAAGTGTTCCTATATCCTTGATTACCTTACAATTTTTTGAAACAGGTAATTCATTTAAAACACGATCCAAATAGGGTCCACACACTGAGATGGCTGATAGGTCTTTTAAAGCCTTTCCCTTCTGTTTTTGTTTCTTGCACTTATTTTTGCTATTGTAGAAGATACTAAGTCATTTATCCTGTATAGTTTTCTAAAGTCTATTATGTTACATTACATTCTAGTAATGCCATTTATTGAGTTCCTTTGCCACCTATATTTCATTTAAATTGGCATGCAAATCTAGATGCTTTCTTTTATGGGCAGATTTCCTTCAAGGGTAATTCTGCATACTTTTATTGGGCCATACACATTGTCTCTCTTTTTTTGCTGTTATCAAGTATTGATGATTATTACTTAGACCCATTAATTCATTAGGGGGTGCAAAATGGTAATATTTTGCCATTTTTTCTTCACTTAGCTAGAATACTTTACATAGGGAAATTTTCCCTCATCAATTATTTGGTTACTGAGGTATAGTTAAATAAAGCAGGACAAATGTTTGATTTCTTTCTCTTTGGAACTCTGCAAAAACAAATAAATGTAAAGAATCACCAAAAATCATCAATAAGGTGTTTTTAGTATCATTATAAACCCATGGAATTAAATATATTTTATATGATTCAATCCATTGTAGTTTCCATCTTAACTGGTGATCAGTGGGAGCTTATTCAGGTTGCCTCCTGAGTTCTTTCGATATGACCCAAAAGTCTTTCATAGTTATGTTGCTTAGCAATACTAGAGAATGTTTCAGGCTCACTTTATACTTTTTTTTTTTGGTCCCATATCTAGAAGCAGGCATTCCTCAAAAAAGAAACACAAGTTCCTTCCCCGTTTTTTTTTTTTTTTTGGCTGTATAATTTTTTTTAAGTTGTGTTGATATACAATCTTACATTGGTTTCAAGTATAAAACACAGTGGTTCAGCAGTTCCCCATATTACTAAATCCTCACCCCAACTAGTGCAGTTACTCTCTGTCAACATGGAAAGATGTTACAGAATCATTGGTTATATTCTCCATGCTGTCCTACCATCCCCGTGACCAACTTATATTATGATTGAGAAATTTTGTGCCCTTTTTCCTCCTTACCCTTCCCATCCCACCCACTCCAACCCCTCCTCCATGGTAACCACCAGTTCCTTGTAATGTAAGTGGTAGATATCACAATCTGGGTACTAAAGGTAATCTTTACTATAGGGTTGGCATTGTTTTCAGGCATTTTCAGTATACAGAAGTAGGAAAAGTTTTTAAAGAGAAAATACATCACTGAATCATGTTGATAATTATAATTCAGATTTTTTTTCTCCTGGATAACAGCATTATTGATATTTAATTCACCCTTTTAAAGTGTACAAGTCAATGTTCTTTAGTATATTCAGAGTTGTGCAAACACCACCACAATCAATTTTAGAACATTTCCATTCTCACCAAAAAAACCCCCTCTACCTTTTAGCTATCACCTCCCAAGCCTTTACACTCTCCCTCACCTCACCAGCCCTAAGCAACTACAAATCTACTTTTTGTTTCTTTAGATTTACATATTCTGGACATTTCATATAAATAGTCATAAAATATGTGGTCATTTATAGCTGGGTTCTGGTACTTAGATTCATCCAAGTTGCAGCATGTGTCAGCACCTCATTCCTTTTTATTCCAATTTACATTCCTTCTATCCATTGTATGGATAGACCACTTTTTGTTTATTTATTCATCAGTTGATGAATATTTGGCTTGTTTTCACTGTTTGGCTACCATGAATAATGCTGCTATGAATATTTGTATACAAGTTTTTATGTGAACATACATTTTCATTTCTCTTGGACGTAGACTTAGAAGTGCAATTGCTGGATCAAAGAGTAAGTCTATGTTTAACTTTTTGAAGCACTCTCAGATAGTTTTCCAAGTGACTGCACCAATTTACATTCCTACCAGAATATGAGATTCCGATTTCTCCATATCCTTGACAACATTTGCTATTATCTGACTTTTTTGTTAAAGCCATCCTGATGAGTGCGAAATATCTCATTGTTATTTGGATTTGCATTTCCCTGATGACTAATGATGTTGAGCATTTTTTCATGTGCCTACTGTCCATTTGTGTATCTTCTCGGGATGAAAGTCTATTCATATCATTTGACCATTTTTAAATTGGGTTATTTGTTTTTTTAATAACTGAGTTGTAAGAGCTTTTTGTGTATTTTAGATGTAAGTCCTATATAAGATATACAATTTGCAAATAGTTTTTACCATTCTGTGGGTTGTCCACAGTTTGACTCCAACCTACAATGCTATCTTCAGCTCCTGCTTCTTACCATCATAAACTCTAGTCTGGCCATGGCCTACTTCCTGGCCCTCTATTTAGGATCCCTAAACTCTAACTGAAATTTCTTCTCTCCCTTATAAACTAACTAAACTGTCAGACAATGAAGACTTTTCTGAATGAGCTCAAGAAGATAACCCAATTATTCTTTCACATATGTATCTCCTATAATATCTAGTTTGGTCTTTGCACATCATTGACAGAAGTAAAACTTAATCAATTATGGGATAATCTGCATGCTATTAACTCTAAGGGCCACAGAAGTTCAGAGAAAGGTCAAATAAACACGGCTTATGGAAGTCAGAGAAAATGTCTTCCTGGAAGATGCAAAACTTGAGCTAGAATCTTATATAAATAAGAGATCGCCTTTTTTAAACATATTTATGCATTTACATGATTAGCAATATTGCTCATTATCCCACTAACCTCATTCCGAGTTTAAATCGGTTTCTTAAAGTACTGCCTTAGGAAGAATAAGTGCAGTCATCCATAGCCTCTCTATATATATGAAAACTCTTTATTAAATTTGTTTTTACTTCAGGCTTCAGTTTCTCCAGTTCTCACTCACATTCTTAAAAGAACCTACTAGGATCTTCCTTAGCCTGATCCTACAACATTTACTTCTCCCAGAAATGCTGGATTATGGTTAGATTTATCTAAGAATTGAAAACAGCCATCTAACTAAACCATGCCCTTTTACGATCGGGACATGGCATAGCATGATGGTTCTTGGAGTATGTTATCAGATTTGTCAGACTTTCCAGAATCTTATCTTTTCCAATTTCCCTTTTTAAAATAATGTTGTTCATTAAGACTTACCCAAGACTGTGATTCTGCATTTACATCTGCAAGAACTTTCAGGAGCCTGATACGTAATTTTTATGACTGAAGAAATATGCTCATTTATAGCACCTAAGAACTCTCCCACATCTGATCTTGGTAAAACGTCAAATACCCCTTAACCATGCTTATTCTACTCTTACCAATTTGAAGTTCACTTCTTCAGAGTCAAAAATAAATAAATTTTAAAAAATGGTCTACAGTTGGTAGAAAGAGCAGTTGAAAAAGCAGATACTTGAAAATTGAAAAAGTGAGGTTTTTGTTTGTTGTTTTGTTTTGTTTTTAGTTCAGACAGTCACAATATGTGTATGTCTTCAGGCAAAGTTCCCAATCAGTGTTGACTCCATTTTCTCATCTATATAAAGCAGCAAGAATAGGCAACTTTTGGAGCCTCCCTCCATGACTGTTCTCAGTAAATGAGTAAATGCACTTCCCACGATCCAGTTGAGTCACTATCTTTTAATACTCAAGTGGCTAGAAGCCACCATCTTCTTTTGGTAAAGTAAATTTTCTCTAGTTATGAGGTTTTTCAACCCCAACTATTGCTAGACAATCTACAGAATGCTCATAAAGCCTATGAATCAGTCATTTTCCTCACTCATATGTGGTCATCCTTCTTGAAATCTCAGACTCTTTTGCAAGAAGTTCTCTAGGATTGCCAACCTCCATCCCCAACCATTACTACACACCACTACTATTAAGACCCAAACAACCTGGGCAGTGTGCAAAAGGCTCTAACTCTTGTGTGGTGTCACAGCCACCAGAGGGGCCTAGAAGTCAAAGGCAAGACTGCACCCCTCCCACTGCAAACTCACAGCAAGCGGCCCCTCAACGGGCAGGGAAGACTACTCTTCTCTGCGTCTTACTACTTCACACAAATAAAAACACGCTGGGCTTACTGCTACTGCTCCCCGTTAACACACTTCAACAAACACACATACACACACACAAATCTCACAGTGTTTGGGGTCAAAGTGCTTCAATGTCAAACTCAATAACCTCTAAAACTAAGTCCCTTGGAGAGCAAAGGAATCCCCCTTCCCTTTGCCCATGGTCTACTGTATTTAATTTTAAAAGCTTTACTAGCTTTTATCTAACATATAAAAACAGTATATAATTCAAATGTACAATTTGATGCTTTGGTTTATGTGTATACCTGAGGAGTCATCACCACAAGTAAGACAAGGAATATAATTATCATCACCAGAAGTTTTTTTCCATCCTTTTTAATTTCCTCATCTTACCCCCTCTCATCCTTTGGGAATGGTGCCTAGAAATCAACTGGCTCCCCAAAAGATCCCCTACACGTCAAGGTTTGAAAACCACTGCCTTAGAGAAGGAACTTGATTTCCTCTTTGAAACATAGTCAATTTAGGGCTTCTATCCAAGAAGGCATATCTTTTGTTTTTTTCTAAGTTTTTAAGTGTCCTTTCCTATTGTTTATGATGCATGTTCAAATATTCCCATCATTGTCTTCTTTTATTTTTTTGGAATTCCAAATCAAGGTAGTCATATAACCATGGCATATAGTCCTATAAGAAGATGGATAATAATATAAACCTCTGAATTTTACAAAATTCTGAGAAGTTTTCTAAAAGACTCACATCTTATACAAAAATTTTCAAACATTTCTGCATACAAAGTTCCCAAAAATGTGTCATATACATTTTCAAGAGATAGGATTCACCTCACCAGTGATAGATAATTAATTTAGAAATTTATTTTTTTAAATTATTTATAGTTTTGTAAGTCAAAATTTCAAATTATTTGGACTTTTATGAACATATGTAGTCATCTAGTTCAAATGGCACTTTTCCTCAGTGGGAATATAAATGAGACATCAAATGTGATCACCAAAAAAAGTTAAATAATTTACATTAGCAATATTAAGATTTTGAAATTTTTCTTTATACTGTTCTTCAAAAGTTTCTGAAGGGAATCAGATAAAAATACAATATTTGGAAAGTTCATTGAATATGTTTATTATTTACTGTTGTAATAAAAGCAAACTAAAGTCCCACCTTCTTGATATACCTCATATAATTTAACATGATATCATGGACAAAGTAGGAACTAAATAAACATATGTTGGATAAATATTTGTTAAAAGAAGTTTTTAAGATTTCAATATTAGGCACAGCAAATGTCCCCTTTGCTCATGTACATCATAAAGCTACCCTGTATGACACTCATAGCATTTGTATTTTCAGATTCTGGTGGTTTATAACTAATACAAGGGGACAGATCTTTAATAAAAATATGAGGCAGCAATGGGTAGTGAGAAAAGCATTGAGCTCTGAGTCAGGGAATCAACTCTGGACTTTATTTCCTCCATTTCATAGTTGTGTAAATTGAATCTTAACTTCTGTTTCTGGGTCTTGGTTCCTTATTTGTAAACAGGGATAATAATTGCCATCCAACAATGTTGTTGGGAGGCACAAATAAAAAGAATGTGTTTGAAAGAATTTGGAAAGCTTCAAAGCATTTTTTAAATGTACTGTGAGCTCACAGGCTGCTTATGGCCAGTAAAGGGTCACATGTAATCAACCAAAACGAGAACTTTCCTTGTTGCTCTGCCTCACCAGCCTGACTTGCCACTGACACCTCATCAATTTGGAAAAGTCATATGTGTCAGTAAATTTCAGTCTTTCTAACCACAACCTGAAAAGATGCCTCATACAGATAAAGGCTTAGCGGAATCCAGCATTCAGTGATCCTAACATAGTTGTAAAATCTTTATAATAAAGGTTAATAGGCAAACCTACCCTTCGTAGTCACACTTCAATAGTAGCTCTCGATTACAGAATGTTTATGTGCAAGGCAGGGGGAAAAGTGCTTTACAGATACTATCTGAGTGCAGTATGTGGCCAGAAACCTCAAATTGTAGTCAGAAGATGCCACATGACTGGGAGTCACCACAGTATAGAATGGGTTATGGAGTATGAAGATCTGGATACAGGTCTAATCTTTATTCTTTAAGTGGTCCCTAGTATCTGCTTTCTCATTCATTAAAAAACAGTGGGGCTAATAAAGAACTCACACACCTCAACACCCAAGAAGCAAATAACCCTATTAAAAAATGGGCAGAGGATATGAAAAGACACTTCTCCAAAGAAGAAATTCAGATGGCCAACAGGCACATGAAAAGATGCTCCACATCGCTAATTATCAGAGAAATGCAAATTAAAACCACAATGAGATATCACCTCACACCTGTAAGGATGGCCACCTAGAAAAGACTAGGAACAACAAATGCTGGCGAGGATGCAGAGAAAGGGGAACCCTCCTACACTGCTGGTGGGAATGTAAATTAGTTCAACCATTGTGGAAAGCAGTATGGAGCTTCCTCAAAAAAGAAATATCAATTGACCCAGGAATTCCACTCCTAGGAATTTACCCTAAGAATGCAGCAACCCAGTTTCAAAAAGACATGTGCCCCTATGTTTATCACAGCACTATTTACAATAGCCAAGAAATGGAAGCAACCTAAGTGTCTATCAGTAGATGAATAGATAAAGAACATGTGGTACATATATACAATGGAATATTATTCAGCCATAAGAAAAAAACAAATCCTACCATTTGCAACAACATGGATGGAGCTAGAGGGTATTATGCTCAGTGAAATAAGCCAAGCTGAAAAAGACAAGTATTAAATGATTTCACTCATATGTGGAGTATAAGAACAAAGAAAAAAACTGAAGGAACAAAACAGTAGCAGACTCACAGAACCCAAGAATGGACTAACAGTTGCCAAAGGGAAAGGGACTGGGGAAGATGGGTGGGAAGGGAGGGAGAAGGGGAATAAGGGGCATTACGATTAGCACACATAACATAGTGGGGGGGGAGTCACGGGGAAGGCAGTATAGCACAGAGAAGACAAGTAGTGACTCTATAGCATCTTACCATGCTGATGGACAGTGACTGTAATGCGGTATGTGGTGGGGCCTTGATAATGGGGGAATCTAGTAACCATAATGTTGCTCATGTGATTGTATATTAATGATACCAAAGTAAAAAAAAAGTTCAATAAACACTTAAAAAAATGGGGCTAGTGTTGGTCTCTACCACATAAGGTTATTGTGAGGACTGAATTTACTAATTCATGCAAATTATGAATATTCATATGCCGAGTGCCTGGCTCAGTATTGGGTATTAGTATTGTTTCCATTTCTCCCACCTACTATTAAATTACCTTGAGTGAAGTACCTACACTCTCCAAACCTCAATTTCCTTGTCTGTAAAATGGGGATAATAATAATACTTTCATCACTGTACTGCTGTATTAAATTAGATAATGTAACATCTAGAAAACACTACAGATATTTTAATTCATATTATCACCTAATTCTTTTTCTTTTCTTACACTTTATCCTTCATACTAACCAAAGTAAACTACTAAGATATGCTCTCTGGAAAGAAATTCTGGAATAAATTAAAATTCCAGGAAAACTGCTTTTTATCACCAAGAGCAGTTATTTCCCTTGGGCTCTGTGTGTTTCACATCAGCGGCAGCCCCCGAGCCATCTAACTTGACAGTATAATGCCGCAGAGATTAGCATCAGCAATCCTAAAGATGCAGTGGGCTGCAGGCCACCTGGGACCCATCTCCAATTCTGCTGATTCATTGTCCAAAAAGAACAGCATTTGCAGATGTTCACCCAGGCAATACACACCAGGCCTAAAAAAGATTACAAGAGGGATCAATGAGAGTCCCTTCCTCATGATGGTAATAAAGAGCAAGGGAATAAAGGCCTGGAAACACATGGGCAAACCCATGTCACCATCCACAGTCACATGCCCAAAAGAGGGGCAACTGGAATAGACCCGGGGGCTTCAACACCCTGTTGAAGTAAATGTTATGGGAAGAACTGAAATAATTCAGTTACTTTTTGTTCGCAGCTCTAAAGGTCTGGACTCACTGACGTGTACTTGAACAGCTTTTCCTCCTCAGCTGTATATATACATTAGAGATTTCTAAGCCAAGAAGATTCAAGCATTATGAAGTGCCATTTCTTGAAGAGAAGTCAAGCTATTTATTCTTTATCTAATCAATACTGGTATCCAGACAAAAGGAAATATACTGTTTAATAGCCCATATATAACTCATTGAATTCAATGAACATAAACATTAGTACTAGGCTGTAAGAGTGGTTGTCTTACAAGAACAGAATTTACTTAAACATCATTTTGAATGACATTTTTATTTTTTGGTTCTAGTTGAATGAAGTACTGCAAGGGATCAATGACAGTAGACTGAAGCAATCTGGACCTTCAGAGGGTATCCTAACTGCTATTTTGCATAATGTGAATATCCTAGACATTTGTATACATGCAATCATAAGTTGAGGAATCAGTGGGAAATTACTGTAATAATTTTTAGTCACCTCCCATTTTTAAAGCCTTTAACATTCACTATTTTTCAGGTTCTAATTACATAAGCCATCTGTTAATATAGCCATATGAAAAAAGTATGTAGCAGCGTTGTTTAACTGCAAAATATTTTACCAATGTCAATTATTATACCTCTTAACCCTGCTCTAGGACAATGGAGTCAATGATATATACATATTATTCAGTGGTTCAGACACTAGGCTTCTTTTAAGGCTCAACTGAAATCATTCTTCCTCCTAGATTTAACTCACTATCCTCCATCCAGTGAGAAATCATCTTTTTCTTATTTTCTTACTAAATTTTTTTACTATCTCTGTTACGCTTGTCACAAGCTACGAGAATTAGATGTATGTATATGCTTGGCTTCCAGATAAGATTCCAAAAGCCTGGAAGGTAGGTTCTATCCTGCATACCTTCAAAGTAAGCTGCCCACATCTCTCTACTGGGGGTTTGCACCTACTTGGTATTTAATGATTTGTTTTTTAATGTTGTTGCTCTTCTCAGTTATATTTTAACTATGATTCTATTTATTTTTTGACCCTTAATGTAAGATAACCATGCAGCTCACCTCACTGCTTATAAAAACATGTGGTTATCTACTAGGGACCCATGCAACCAGATTTATTTTGTGCCTTTCTCTCAACTACACAGTACAGTCTCTCCTGCAGTTCTTAGGATGATACTTTCTCACCAAGCTGTCTGCAGTAACTGGCAAGCAGTGCTTTTCCCTGGTGAGAAGGAAGTCAATAGGCTGTATTTTACTGTGACAGCTGGGCCATTTGACTTGAGTCTTATTACACTTGATGGCTACCTTTAGGGAATGTCTTTTTCAATTGTTTATTTTCCAAGCCTCCTGTCAGTTCAAACTACAGAAAACAAAAGGGAAACCCACATTACTAATGTGCACCCACAATATGGAAAATGCTTTATCAAACATGGGCCCAAAAAGATATTTCAGTCGAATGAAATCCACAGATAGTTACTGAATACCAAAAACAATATAAGAATGATATAAAATGAGTAGACTTTAACAGTCCACTAATGGATATTATAATTTGAAAATAATAAGTACATATATAAAGTTTTGAAATTATCTGAATTACTTAGAGTAGAACACAAATAAATACCAAAATTATCCAATTTGGGCAAAGTTTTAATAATGGGCACTCATTTCAGGGAGGCAATTTGGCTGTACTTATCAAGCCATTACTGAGTTTTTCAAAGCAATCTTTATTGCATAGGACTGTTGTAAACACTACCAGAGATTTAGTAAACTTTGCCCCTGGACATTCCCATTGTGACAACCCAGAGTGCCTCTTTATACTTTGGAATGCTTTCTACGAAAGTACCCTCAGTTGTGAACCAACTCAGTCAAAATAAGCTAAGTTACACTACAGTAACAAACAACCTCAAACCCAGGGACTTAATACAACAAGAGTTTATTTCTTTCTTACCCTACACATCCAAAGCAGTTCAAGAGTATCCTACTCATTATAGTGAGCAAGGATGAAGGCTGATGAGGCTCCAGAACAATATGTACACATGCCATCACTATGGCAGTGGTGATTGCTCATGGGTGAGGGCATTGTGGCTGAAGATACCAGAATGAGGCAGCAAAGTGCAATTCTGGAAGGTGAAAGGCACACCCTGAGATACAAAATCTAAATCCTCAGGTTCCATATACCTAGCTTTGTCCCATGAAACAAAGGTAGAATTTAATAAGGAAACCCACCAAGAGGCCATGTATGCAGGAAGCACATTGTCTCTGTGACAATGTAGGAGAAAAAAGACTATGACTTTTTTAAAAAAGCAATAGCTGTCTATTCCATTCACTGGGGTAAAAAGAAGGCTGCATGAACTCCCATGAGACACCCTGAATCATAAGCAGGAACACAGTTCTGGCTCTGTCCTGATGTAAACCTGCTTCTCATGCTGGGAAAATTCCCCCTTTCAAAGATGCTTAATAAACAAGAAAACCAACACAAAATATTCAAAGATACGCTAAAGAAAAAGGGAAAGGAAGGAAGGATTAAAGATAGCAGAATAGGAAGGCAAATGGAAACCTCCTCCCAAAAACATATAAAAGAGGAAAATACAGCAAATGCAACTAGTCCCAAAAATGACCTGAAGAATGCAGAACAGACCCCCTACACCTGAGGAAGAAGAGAGGCCCACACAGAAAGGGCTGAAGTGAAAAGCCAAGATCAAGCGGGACCCAAGCCTTCCCCAAACTCCAGCTTTCCAGTTGGAAGGAACTCTCTCCTCAGGAGAAATGGCAGGGGGATGATACCTCCCCAGCCTTCCTTGGCCCAACACACTGGGCCAAGAATGTGGCAGGAGAATGGGGAATGGAGCCGGGAGGGAGTAGGAGCCCAGGAGTTCCATGCACCTGGCCTTAGAGATCTGATCTGGAAGCAAAAGCCCACATTACATTGGGTTCTGCTTTTGAGGCTGCACACCAGGGACAGGTGGAACATTCTGGGAGGCTGAAACTCCAGCCAGTGTGGAGGGCAGGCATGCTCCACCAGTCCTGAGACCCAAAACAGAGGCAGTCGTTTGAAAGACTTGCTAGCAGTGGGAACAGTACCAGAGCAATAAGGGTTGGAAGGAACTCTCTCTCCTCAGGAGAAAGGGCAGGTGGAGGATACCAAACCAGCCCTTCTTCAGCCCAACACATCTCAGGAGCCCCAGATGCTCCATCCCTCTTGTTGGCAATGCAATCCCAAGACACCTCCCACATGTGCTAAAGAGAGAAAACCCACTTGGCCCAGTGGCAGCATCAGACTTTGCTGCCTGGCAGGCAGAGGGAGACTCTCCCAGATTGCTTGTTTCCATAATAAAGGCCATATATGACAAACCCACAGCCAACATCATATTTAATAGTGAAAAGTTAAAAACTTTTCCTGTAAGATTGGGAACAAGACAAGGATGCCCATAATCAGCACTTTTATTCAACACGGTACTGGAGGTCCTAGCCATGGCAATAAGACAACACAAAGAGATAAAAGGCATCCAAATCAGTAAGGAAAAAAATAAACTGTCACTATTTGCAGATGACATGATATTATACATAGAAAACCCTAGACTCCACCAAAAAACTATTAGAACTAATAACTGAATTCAACAAAATTACAGGATACAAAATTGATACACGGAAATCTGTTGCTTTCTATTATACTAACAAAGAACTAGCAGAAAGAGAAATCAGGAAAACAACTCAATTTACAATTGCATCAAAAAGAATAAAATACCTATTAATAAATCTAACCAAGGAAGTGAAAGACCTTTACTTTGGAAACTATAAAGCACTCATGAGAGAAATAAGTAGACACCAATAAATAGAAATCAATCCCATGCTCATGGATAGGAAGAATCAATACTGTCAAAATGGCCATGCTGCCCATAGCAATTTACAGATTCAATGCAATCCCTATCAAAATACCAATGACATTGTTCAATAAACAAGAACAAATAGTTCTAAAATTCATATGGGAACCACAGAAGACCCCGAATAGCCAAAACAATCCTGAGAAGGAAGAACAAAACTGTGGGGATTAGGCTCCCTGACTTCAAGCTCTACGACAAAGCCACAGAAATCAAAGACAATTTGGTACTGGCACAAGAACAAACCCAAGATCAATGGAACAGAATAGAGAGCCCAGATATAAACCACACATATATGGTCAATTAGCATATGTTAAAGGAGCCATGAATATACGATAGGGAAAAGACAGCCTCTTCAACTGGTGTTGGCAAAACTGGACAACTACATGTTAGAGAATGAAACTGGATTATTGTCTAACTCCATACACAAAAGTAAACTTGAAATGGATCAAAGACCTGAATGTAAGTCATGAAACCATAAAACTCTTAGAAGAAAACATAGCAAAAGTCCACTGAACATAGCATGAGCAATTTTTTCTTGGATACATCTCTTCCAGCAAGGGAAACAAAATAAAAAATGAACAAGTGGGACTACATCAAGCTAAAAAGTTCTATACAGCAAAAGACACCATCAGCAGAACAAAAAGGCATTCTACAGTAGGGGAGAATATATTCATAAATGACTCATTTGATAAGGGGTTAGCATATAAAGAACTCACATTGCCTCAACACCCAAAAAACAAATAACCCATCTAAAAATTGTGCAGAGGACCTGAACAGACACTTCTTCAAAGAAATACAAATGGCCAACAGGCACATGAAAAGATGCTCCACGTTGCTAATTGTCATGGAAATGCAAATTAAAACCACAATGAGATATCATCTCACACCAGATAGGATGGCCACTATCCAAAAGACAAGAAACAACAAATACTGGCGAGGATGTGGAGAAAGGGGAACCCTGCTACGCTGTTGGTCAGAATGTAAATTGGTGCAACTGCTGTAACAGTATAGAGGTTCCTCAAAAAAACTAAAAATAGAACTACTATTTGACCCAGTAATTTCCCTCCTAGGTATTAACTGAAGAAAACAAATTCCCTGACTCGAAAAGATATATGCACCCCTATATTTATTGCCAAAGTATATGCAATAGCCAAGATATGGTAGCAACCTAAGTGTCCATCAATAGATAAATGGATAAAGAAGAGGTGGGACATATATACAATGGATTATTATTCAGCCACAAAAAGAAAAGAAAGCCTGCCATTTGCAACAACATGGATGGATCTACAGGGTATTGTGCTCAGTGAAATAAGCCAGGCAGGGAAAGACAAATACCATATGATTTCACTTATTTTTGGAATATAAAAACAAATCAAAAGAGAATAAATAAAACAGCATTAGACTCATAGACACTGAAAAGTGACCAGTGGTTACCAAGGGGAAAGAGTGGGCAGGGATGGGGGCAAGGGGTAAGCGGACTGTTGAACTATTGTGATATACATTTGATTTAAAAAATGGATTGAAAAACACTTAAAAAAATGAAAATAATAGAAGAAAGAAGAAAAATAAATGGTAGATTCATTCATGAAACATACAAAAATCATGACCAAAACACTTCTCCCTGAATTTTAAAAACTTAAGAAGCAATCAACTCTGTGAAGTAAGAGCTCAAAGCACAATAAAAGAATTTACAAACAAGGTGACTAGACAGCAGGAGAAGATAAAATATGAGGTGTCAGAGCTCAAATAAAGCAGTGGGAAAAAAATGAAACCATCAAATTTATTAGGGCAAAGTAGATGAATATGAGGGAGACATATTAAGAGGCAAAATTAAAATAAGGAAGAACACAAATGCAAAGCATTCATAAGAAAATGAAAGAAGATACAACATGGCATATAACTGGAATCTCTGGAGAAAAAGTAACAATATGTAAAGGGAAGACCCTCCTCCTTCCACAGGAGGAAGAAGTGATGGGACAGTCACTCTGCTGAGCCCATACCAAGCTCCCAGGGCACAGTTGAGAAGAATGTATATCCTGTTGCTTTTGGATGGAGTGTTCTGTAGATGTCCATTAGGTCCATCTGTTCTAATACGCTGTTCAGTGCCTCTGTGTCTTTATTGTCTGTTTGGTTGATTTGTCCTTTGGAGTGAGTGGTATGTTGAAGTTCCCAAAATGAATGCAATGCATTCTATTTCCACCTTTAATTCTGTTAGTATTTGTTTCACATATGTAGGTGATCCAGTGTTGAGAGCATAGATGTTTATAATAGTTATATCTGCTTGTTGGACTGACCCCTTTATCTTTATGTAATGTCCTTCTTTGTCTCTTGTGATTTTCTTTGTTTTGAAGTGTATTTTGTCTGATACAAGTACTGCAACTCCTGCTTTTTTCACCCTATTATTTGCATGAAATAACGTTTTCCATCCCTTTACTTTCAGTCTGTGTATGTCTTTTGGTTTGAAGTGAGTCTCTTATAGGCAGCATATAGACGGGTCTTGTTTTTTTATCCATTCAGTGACTCTACATCTTTTGATTGGTGCATTCAGACCATTTACATTTAGGGTGATTATTGATAGGTATGTCCCTATTGCTATTGCAGGCTTTAGATCTGTGGTTACCAAAGGTTCAAGGGTAATTCCATGACTTTCTAACAGTCTAATTTAACTCACTTCATATGCTTTTACAACCACAACTTAAAGATTCTTTTTTTTCTTCCTTCTTTTTCTTCCTCCTCCATTCTCTGTATGTTATGAATCATATTCTGTACTCTTTGTCTATCCCTTGAGTGATATCTATTTAGTCTTAGGAATACTTCTATCTATAGTAGGAGTCCCTCCAAAATGCACTGTAGAGGTGATTTGTGGGAGGGAAATTCTCTCAGCTTTTGCTTCTCTGAAAATTGTTTAATCCCTCCTTCAAATTTTAATGATAACCTTGCCAGGTAGAGTATTCTTTGTTCAAGCCCCTTCTGCTTCGTTGCATTAAATATATCATGCCACTCCCTTCTGGCCTGTAAGGTTTCTGTTGAGAAGTCTGATGATAGCCTGATGGGTTTTCCTTTGTATGTGATCTTTTTTCTCTCTCTAGCTGCTTTTAAATGTCTGTATTTATCCTTGATCTTTGCCATGTTAATTATTATATGTCTTGATGTTGTCTTCCTTGGGTCCCTTGTATTGGGAGATCTGTGCACCTCCATGGCTTGAGAGACTATCTCCTTCCCCAGACTGGGGAATTTTTCAGCAATCACCTCCTCAATGACACTTTCTATCCCTTTTTCTCTCTGTTCTTCTCGTACCCCTATTATGCGAATATTGTTTCGTTTGGATTGTTCACACAGTTCTCTTAATATTCTTTCATTCTTAGAGATTGTTTTTTCTCTCTGTGCCTCAGCTTCTTTGTATTCCTGTTCTCTTTTTTCTCTTCCATTTACCGTCTCTTCTGCTACATCTAATCTGCTTTTAAATCCCTCCATTGTATGTTTCATTTCAGATACGGAATTTCTTCATGATTGAATCTCCATCTTAAATTCCTTCCTGAGTTCTTGAATATTTTTCAGTACCTCCATAAGCATGTTTATAATTTTTCTTTTGAACTCTGTTTTGGGAATACTGGTGATTTCACTTTCATTTGGCCCTTTTTCTGGGGTTTGTGAGATTTTGGTCTCTACCATGTTTTTTGACATTTCATATTTCTGTGTGGTGCTCTCTACTGCCCAGAAGCTCCAGTCTCTGGAGCTGCTCAGCCCCTAGAGTGAGGTTGGGGGTCATAGGGGAGCAGAGCTGGTACCTGAGGTGAGGAAAGATCTGTTTCCTGATTCCCATCTGCCCTGCCTGTCTCCAGTATCAGCGCCAGTGGGCTGATCACACAGGTGTAAGCCTCTGTGCTTGGTGTCTCTAGCTGTTGTAGGTGAGGCCTCCCTCTGGCTGGACTGATGCCAAAGCAGTGACTGCCAGTTTGCAAGCTGGTGCTGTCAGGCCAGGAGGAAGGCTCGGCAGGCTGCGTATCACAGTGGGGGGCCTCGGAGCTGAGTAGTCAGCCAGGGGGATGGAGTGCCTGAAGTTCCCCAAAGTTCCCAATCTGCTGGGCGGAGCATGCCCAGACAACCTTGTCCCCCTATCCCTTCTCCTGTGCAGCAAGCTCTGTGCAAACCCCATGCCTTCAGCAGCCCTCTCACTGCTAGGAAGTCTCTCAGACCTCCTGCCTTTCCCTTGTCTCAGAGCGTCCAGGTGTGGATCCCATCCTCCACAAACAGCCAAAATCTGTCTCTCAAGCACTCTGGCTGTCCCAACTCCCCATCCTCCAGGGTACTACACAATGTAGGTTTCTGCTAGCCAAGCAGATCTCCAGGGCTAGGTGTTCACCAGTCTCAGGATTCCACCCCTCCCCCACTCTGTTTCTCTTCCTCCCACAGGTGAGCTTGGGTGGGGGAAGGGCTAGGGTCCCGCTGGATCAAGGCTTTCATATGTTACCCTGTTTTGTGAGGTCTGCTCTGTTCATGAGGTCTGTATGCAGTCTGGTGCAGCCTTCTTCCCTGTTGCTGTTTTAGTGTTAGTTGTATTAACTATATTTTTACACTATCTGTGGTTTTGGGAGGAGTTCTCTGTGTCAGCTCTTACCCCACCATCTTGAATCTGGAAGTTGTGCATCTTTAAAATATAAGAGGCATGAGGAGTTCCTTGAAACTAAGAATGAGAAAATGAGGAATGAAGATAAATGAAAAGCTGAACAGGTCAGTCTTCAGAAGGTCCAATGAAAAAGAGTCATATGTAGATGCTGATTTTCTAGAAAAAATCAGTTATGGATCTTGTGATCACATTTTAAATCTTCAGTATCATCAGTCTGGCAAAAGTTTGCAGCAAATATAGGGAAAGCCAAGGACATACCAACATGCAGTCTTCTACTCTTTAATTTTCTACCTTTAAAATTTCTTCTCTTAGAGGAGTATTACTCTTGAGAATGTTCTGAAAGGGCTCATAATTAAGTAAAATAGAAGAGCACATAAGAGGAAAGGAAGAGAGATAATATAGTTCATACAGAATAACAATGACAACAGACAGAAAACCACCAGGCCAGTGATACTCCTCAGAAGCATGTAATCTGTTGGTATTTGAGAAAAGGCAGACCCATGGCTTGGGAAACAATCACTGGGAAATATGCAACGTATCCAAAGCACTGACTCAAGCCAAGGATTCCAGATTTAGTGGACACTAAACTCTTAAAATGTTCTAGCTATCCTATTATAAACCAAATGGCCACTGGGAAACAGTTCAAGAAACTATTATTTTTCTTTTCTTAGGGTTATAAATGCATAAAAACACATTTAACATAATAATCTATATTGTCATAAAAGATAATTCAACACAAAGTTTTAATATGAAAGCCTAGGGCTCTCTGTATTCATTTTGTTATGTAAATTTATTCATTCACATGAGATGTATAAAGCATATAGCTTTATAGATGAAACTCTATGTGCCACACTTCAAGCTACTTTAACATAAAGATAACATTAAGACGAACTCTAAATTTCTTTTACATAAGAAGCAAATGATGTGTTTTGCTCTTTTCTTAATTTCCAGCTTACATAATTAATCAAGTTTATAAATTTAACTTTTGTTGTATAGAGCATTATTTGAAAATATCCAATGAATTAACCTTTTGTCTTTAGTGATGAATGAGTAGAAATAATGATAGTTGGCTGTATTTGGTTACAAGAAAGCATTAAAATAATTGTGCTTTAAAAATATATATAATTCAGATAAACTTTCTTGAAATAGAGATATGAGAATATACATATTTGTCTCTAAAATACAGTATTTTATATATGGTGTGTGTGTTTATGCCTGGAAAACTAAACTAGGAGAGTCAACAAAGACATATATCCTAATAAAGATGTTAGTGGACTTCAGCAATTTTAGGAAGGAAGGAAGGGAGGGAGAGAGTTAAGGAAAAAGAAAAGAAAATCATTTGGCATCTAGGCAAATAGATCTATCTAGTCATTCACATCAGAGAATAAATTCGCCAAGCCTCAGAATTCTCCACAGCAATGTTCAATGGTAGAGAATGGCAGAATAACACAAAATCCTTAGGAAAAGAAAGTGCCGGCTCAAATGTTACATACTGCTGCTGTAGCCTATAGATTCTTCAGAGTACAGTCTGGGACAAGGGTTTAATATAGCACATGGATTAGTTTCCTAGGGTGATGTGAACAAATTTGGTGGCTTAAAACAACAGAAATTTAACCTCTCTCAGTTGTGCAGGCCAGAGTATGCAATCAATTATCTATCACCTGAAACAAGGTGTTGGCAGGATTGTGCTTCCTCTGAAGGCTCTACAGAGGAATTTGTTCCTTGTCCCTCAGTTTCTGGTGGCTGCCCACATTCCTTGACTTGTGGACACATTACTCCAATCTCTTTTTCTCCTGTCGCACTGCATTTGCTTTTGTGGGTTATCTTCCTTTGCAAGTTACTTATAAGGACATTTGTGACTGCATTCAGGCATGCCCAGATAATCCAGCATAACACTCCATTTCACAATCCTCAATCACATCTGCAAAGACCCTTTTTTCATATAAAAGGTAGCATTTATAGCTTCCACAAAGATTTTAATGAAATTAATGGAATTCTAAGGGATTAGTCTTTCTCAATTTAAAGGAAATAAACTTGAAAATTGGAATAAAAACTGTGTAATTTACCAAAACTATTTCCAGCAGGTAGTTTAACATATTACCAAAATACAAATAGAGGAAGGTATATCAAAGTACCTCCCTCCCCGCCGATCCCACTGCCAAAATAATAAAGTGCCTAGAATAGATGATTTTACAGGGAAATTCTAACAAACCTTTTAATAAGTAGGTAATTTCAATGACATTTTATATTTCAGAGTACAGAAAAAGAAGGAATGCTTCCAGATTCTTTTTATTAAGTGGGCATATAAATAATTCCCAAAATCGACAAAAGGATTTAACAAAAGGAAAACAACCACATTTCAAAGTTCAACAGAATTCACTGTTCATTCAGTATTAGGATATATGGAAATTAATAACCTTCTTGTATTCAAGCAATAACCAGTTAAAAGACATAACAGAAGGAAAATATCCCTTATTTTCAACAACACAAAAGATAAAATGTCTGGGAGGAAATGTGTGAGATCATTATAAAGAAGACTTTAAAATGCTTAGAGAAACATAAAGCCAGATATGAACAAAAGAAAAAGTATTCCATGTCCTTGGAAAGGATGATGCAACATCATAAAGATGTCAATTCTCCCTAAATTAACCCACAGTTTTTACAGACGTCTAATAAAAATGTCAGCATCATTTGTCACAACAATCAGGCTGAGTCAAAAGTTCATGTGGAAAAATAAACACATAAAAATAGCCAAGTAAAGTCTGGAACAGAAGAGTAATGGGGAGAACCAGTCTCCAAGTCTTAACACATTACAGAATTTCAGTAACTAAAACAGTGTGATTCTAGCACATGAAAAAATAGACAAATCGTGAAAAGAATATGGGGGTCTAGAAATAAACATACATCTCTATATGGCATTTTAAAGGTGGCATTGGGGAAAAAGTATGGAAAAATTGGGTTAGGGGAAATGAAAAGAAAAAGAAAATCTGATTCCACTACTAAACACCCAATAATAGGATAAATCCTAATTTATTAAAATTTTAAGTTTTTTTTTTAAAAAAAAAAGGTCAGAATACCAGGGAAACCAAAGAAAGTAAAAGATTTTTCTAATTATGACATGAAACTCAGAAACAATAAATGGAAAAATTGATTAATTCAATTACATATTTCAAAAATGTTCATGATGAAAAGTACAACAAGCAGTCAAAAGGCAAATATCAAATTAGTACCAAAAAAATGAACTTACAAAACAGACAAAAGGTCAATCTCTCTAAAGTACAAGGAGTTCCTAGAAGTCAATGAGAAAAAGACAAACCAATGAAAAAAATGGGACAAAAATGCAAATAGTTCACAGAAAAGGAAACATGAATTGCCCTTAAACATACATTAAGAAGATCACTCATAATAAGAAAAAGAAAATCGAACCATCAGATTGGCAGACATCAAAGTTCAATAATTCACTCTTTTGGGAAATAGGGTGGGGAACTAGGTTTTCTCATACTTGTTGGGAAGAGCATAAATTGGTACAAATTCTGTGAAGGTCAATTTAGTAATGTCCATGAAGTTTGTAAATATGAAACTCATTTAGAAATATATTCTAAGAAATACACATTTGTGATATGATGTATGTACAGGGTTATTTACTGTGGTACTATTTCTAATAGCAAAAGAGTAGAAAGCAGCCTAAAGGCCTATTAATGTCCAATCAGTACAAGGCCAGTTAAATCTAATATAGTACATCTACACCTGGAATACAACAAAGTCATACAAAAGCATGAAGACATGTTGACTGATACGAAATGATCTCCAAAATCACTGGAGGAAAGAATATACACCTAACAGGCACCTCTGAGAAGGTACATGAGAAGCTGCTAAGACTGGCTGTTAGGAGAAGAAAACTGGGTGGCTGAGGGACAGAGTGTGAAGGACACTTTTTTGTATATGCCTTTTTATGCCCTTTGCACTTTGAAAAATCATCAATAAATAGGAATGGTCATAATGCCCGTGAGTTATAAGTGTCAAAATGAAGTATAGAGATAATAAGGAATAGAATAAATAAATACAATGTAGAGAATGAAATAAAGTTAATTTTCAACCTCCTTTTTCCTTCTCCCAAAATGTACACATCTTACTCCAATTACAATTTTGCTTGCTTTCATTGGCCTCTACCCTATGCCATTTATCTCAAGAGGTGCTTTAATGTTTCTAATAATTTTCCAATTAAAGTTATATTAGTACATCTCAAATTCAACCTGTGCTATATGCAATAACAGAAAAGGATGAATTCATTTTATTTGAAGCAATCATAAGAGAACAGACACATGTTTTGGAATATAATTTTTAAAAGTGGTTAAAATAAAATCTTACCTGTTGTTTGGAAAATGTGTTATGGGCCATTTGCTAATATTTGTTTGGAGAATTAAAGATTCCTCTTGGCATCCTTCACTGTGATAAGCAAAATAAAGAAGATAAACTTTTAAACAAGATATGAATTTAAAAAGTCACATGTGAAATAACTACGATACCCATGGAGATGCACAAGGCTATATACTGGGATGTGAGAAAACACTGTAATTTCTATTTGTGTTATTTTATTTTTATAATGTATAAAGTAGTGTAGAACATATAATTTATAAATTATAAATAGGTATACATAAAACTATTGCATGTTTAACCTTTTTTATCCACAGAAGTATGTAATCAAAATGTTTGGTAATGACTTCCAAATGATTTTTTGTTCACATACATAAGGAGAAATCATGTGAACTACAGAATATATAGCACACTAGAGAATAGCACATTAAAAGCAGCCGTAAGTTATTAATTTCTAAGTGAAATAATATTGAATTTTCATTTGGTACAGCCCTTAGCACAATGTGTTCATAGTGACAGAGGCTGCTATAGAACCCCAATTTCCCAAATCTTTCTTTCTACTATACAGTATATACTATACTATAAAAATAATAAATAGAAGAAGAAATAGAGAAAAATGAAATAGCTTTCAACTTTCTGTTTCCTTCCCCCAAAATTCAAGTCTTCCTCCAATTTAACCAAATGGGGACCATCTTTGAAATTAAGCAGCTGGCCAACCCAGTATTTCCACTACTTTATTTTCTCCCATTACTTTTTTTTCTAATCAGTTTTTTAGCCTTCCGAAAATCACATCCTGTTTTAGAACATAGAATAATTTAATCATGTTAATTTTTAAAACCATTGTAAAGAAGTTCAAACCTGACATTAATCCTTTTTTCATCCACCTCCTCTAAAAGAAACAACCTCAGGTGGTGGTACATACCTGTGGGTAAAATTGTAGCATTTCCAGAATATCTCTCCTGGCTTTAGTGCATTTGCATAAAAGGGGTGGAGAGAAGTTCATCTCCATGTCAATGGGTAATTACCTGGGCAATGGAGGGCGTGTCTGAACCTGAGAGTTTAAGGGGTGGGGCTGGCTTGCTTGCTTGCTTCCTTCTGGAGCCAGGGAGAGAAGGGTGCTGGACTGCAGTTTGTAAGCAATAAATGGGTTTTAAACTTTATTTCTCCCTTTTACTGATTTCGGTTTTTAGAGGTATTTTGCCCAGGGATTTCGTTTCCCTGGGCTTACAACACCTTTTATTAAAACCTTGTGTGGTCCCTTCACAATATGTACAAGTGGTGTTTAAGAAATTTTACTCTGTTCACCCAGACTTCAGCTTTAACTATGGCTGTACCTAACCAGTTTTGTCATGTATTGGGAAACTGACGTCCTGTTGGGGTGGGAAGATTAAATAGCACAATGCAGAAAATCGCTCAGCAAAATGTGTGGCATACAGGTAAGTTCACATAAAACTTCACTCTTGAGTCACACGCCTACAGACGGGTTAAGTGACATGGCCAAACATCTCACCCTTTGTTCTAGGCAGGAAACTTGGAAACCCAGACTTCTCTTCCAAAAAGACTGAGCATTGATGATACCGGGGTTCTTGTTTACGAAGCCAAAGAATGAGCTTAGCAAACACCCAAGGTAGGAGAGCAAGGTACAGGCTTTTATTTAGAAATAAAGTGAGAGGACAGAGCTCTCAGCTCATGCCAGGAGGGAACAAGAGTCCAGTGTGGTGCGTTGTCTAGGGGTTTTATAGGCAGATGAGGATTTTTTGACAACATGAAAAAAGCTTAGGGGTGTGGACCTGCTAACTGGTGTCTGAATATCTAGAATTAACTTAACACAAGGAATTTTCTGCCCGACTTTTTTTGGGGGCACACCTGCATCCTGGTCTAGGAGCATATGAAACAAAGCTACCTGCTCAGCCTGACCCCAAGGTGGGCTCAGGCATTGTTTGCTAAAGAGTAAGTTAAGTGCAATCTTAAGGTGGAATTCTTCTTGCCTTTTATTATGTTGTTTACAGCTGGGTCTGCATGCTAAATTAGTTGCCCAGTTTGCAAAACCACCCCATCAGATCTGAAAGAGGAAAAACAGCACATAGGCCTGGGCCTTTTAGCATGCTAAAGTCAATCTTACACATGATTACAAATGATTAGCATAATAAAAATGTGCTACTCTTCTTTATCTGGGGAACATTAACTGATCTTACTGAAGAATGACCCTAGAGCTTAATGTTAAACACAGAGTTTTGGTAGGGGGTTTCCTTGCATGTAGTTACATTGCTCTGACTGCAAATATCCTGCCTTGATTTTTCCAGAGGCCCTCACTCTATTCTAAGCCCATGGTCCCTGTCTCACTCAGACATTTAGGAGTTGGCTATGTCAGAATTCTTACAAGAAGAGTGGGGGTGTGTGGAGGGTGGGACCGACCTCTGGCAAGGCCAAGGTTGCTGCCACAGAAACGCACGACTGTACGCCCGCCTTCATCTTTTCCCCTTCGGCGGCATACAGGAACTACGTTTCCCAGCGGTCCTGGGGCTACTTCCGGCGCAGCGCGCTCAGGGCTCTGCTTTCCGGCCGCATCTTTTACGTCGGCTTGGTCGTCAGCTTTCTCTGGCGGAGGTCAAGTCCCGGACCATGGGTTCTTCAGTGTCCCAGCAGTCTGAGCCAGGCAAGGTCGCTGCGCTTCCGGAAGTCTCCTCCTCCGCCAAGCCCGCGCCCCTCTCTGCACCCGAAGCGCCGACCTCTCCAGCGCAAGCCCCGTTATTCAATACCTGCTGGAGTTGTCGTGTGCTTTCCGGGTCGGGGCTGATAGGGGCGGGCGGGTACGTGTACTGGGTGGCGCGGAAGCCCCTGAAGCTGGGATACCCCCCGAGTCCAGGGACTGTTACGCAGATGGTCATCGGCATCAGTGAGAGTCGGGGCACACCCCTGGGGAGCAGAGGGAGAAGGGGAGCGCAGCACGTTGGGGAAGGACGGGGCACTCTGGCTGGTCTAGTGGCGGGAGGCACCCCAAAAAGATGCGGAGGCGGGAAGAGGAAGTTGTTAGAACACTTTTTTCTCTTAAGTCATAATAGTTTTGAAAATTTTTACTAGCCTCAATGTTTTTAATCCTAGCAATGGCAATTAGAGATGTTGTCATTATAATAGTTACTTTTTTACTGTTAAACTAAGGCACAGACAAGTATTGTTTCAAGGTCAGACTCCTAGGGTGTGACACAGCTGGCCTTTTGTCCCAGGTTTATCTGGCACCAAATCCCATGCCTTTTCTCCAGGCCCCGAATAAAGCCTGAACAAGAGACTTAAACCGTAGTTTAAGAATTTAGGCTTTGAAGTTAGATCTTAGACATAGGTTCAAAAACATATTAGGTGTACCACTGGGTAATGTGACCCACAGTCCTTATCTGTAACAATATTAAGTGACTTTTAAGATATCATCTAGTAAAATGTAGTGACTTCTTTTTACTCTTCGTACCAAATGAGTGCATAGAATTTTAGGTTTTAAGATCTCTTAATATTTGAAACCAGACTGTCCCGATCAATTCCCTTTAAGTTCCCTTTTTGCTTGGGGAGGTAACAGAAGTTTTGTTTGCCCCTGAACTTTTTTTTTTCCTTTTCTGAGCTTAACTTGTATAAGAAAGATAGAATGGTAATATATCTTATAGGAGTACTATAACGGTTAAATAAGGTGTCATATATAAAAGCACCTGGTAAACTAAAGTGCAACATACATGTAAAGTACTGTTTTATTTTTCCTAGGCATCGCTTGTTGGGGTGTAGTCATCCTGGCAGATCCCAAAGGGAAGGCCTTCCGTGTTGGTTGAAAGTACTACCAGTGAATTTGTCGTCTTCTGTCCCCATAACACACAGCAAACGTGGGGCTTATGGATGTTACGGACAGACATATGGACATGGACAGACCTCAGTCCTACAGATACTACAAAACTGAAAAGACAAACATGGGTTGCCACTGACAACTAAGTGAGGGTGGCTTTATTCCCAGGCTCTACAGGGACCAATAAATCCCTCAGAGAAGAGAACAGGCTCTGTGTCTTACATGGGGAAGGAGGGTGTAATTAAAAAAAAAAGAGGAAATGATAAACCAAATTGGAAAATGAACTAAACTATTATTTTAAATAGTTCTTTTTACTCCTCCCATAATTGGGTCAATACTCATTATCAACCCTGGAGTAAGCATCATGCAATATGCAGAAGGGCATAAAACTATCTGTATACTGTCCTTATTTCCCCAGGCATGGTCAAATCCATAACCTTAGGAGAGTTTCACAGCTACTCTAGGGTGGTTATTTCACTGGTGGTTAAGTAAACCTTAAACAGTCCTAATTGGCCCAGGGTCATTCAGCAAGTCAGTGATGGAGTTAGGACCATTCTTGTCTAGTTGTTCTAGCTTAGTCCTTCAGTACTAGGATGATTCCAAAGAGGCAGGAATTGTCTTTATGAAACAGTTAGATAACCATAAAAATCAGTATACAGTAAAAGACCTAAGTACCAAATTATTTTAGAGAAATTCTCCTTTTGTAATTAAAAAAAAAGGTTCTTTTCCCACAAGCACTGTAAATGTTTCTATGTTTAAACTGAGATGCTTTTGAGAAAAGAAATTAAACTGCTCATTTCTAAGAAGTCTGCTTCCTACCAGTTTTTTACTTATTTCTGATAACCATGGCTTCTTATTAAAGTTATACATAGGTATTTTTCAGAGCAGAATGATAATCTTAAATTCAGCTGCCAGTCTAAGTTTTGAATGATATGTTGAGCAAACACCTTTAAGGCTATTATTCTTCCTAGTATGTAGACATTCCTAAGTCTGTCAGGTCTCACAAGTGACAGGTAGACTCTTATATTGTCTACATCAGACTTCATGGTATTAGTGGTGCTATGCAATCGAGAAGAAAGACATTGCAGCATAAGTGGACAAGGTATTTATGTGAAATGTATAATTCAGTTATGTGATATTAATGAATACATAAGTTTTGGTTAGGTGGAACCATTGAAGACCCAAATCAGGATACCTCCTTGATATCCTTTAATTGATCATTCATACCCTAAAAAGGAAGACAAGTTACTCCCTGTTTAAAAGCAAGCCATTCTATTAATAGATGGCCATATTCCAAACATTTTCTTGGTTAAACCAAAAATAATATAACTCTGCCTTACTGGTCCTGGCTTGACCTACTGGATAAGTAGAATAACTCAAACTTGCATATTGTAATATAACATCTTTCTCATAATTTGTACTAGTATGAATCTAAGCAAATAAGAGCTTTTCCCAAATAAACTGTCCCACTTACCAGAAGTATTCCCAAAGTATGTTTGGTTCTACCCAATTTGGGGCCATGTAACTAAGTCTGAACAAAGTATTGTTCTACTGTGTCTATAGGCAATCAAATGCCAATAACTCCTCCCCACCCCCACCAAAAAGAATAGGTTAATTAAAATCTGAAGGTGTTTTTTTCCTTTGAAGTGTATTCCAAAAGTTGGTTTGATTTCTGCCAGTATTAGGTCAGAGATCCTAGTTTGTTTTAAGCATGAGTTTGATTTCAGAGAGAAAAGAGATATCACCTTAGTTCTGCAATGCAGGAAGTACACTTAGTGCCCCTATTATTTTCCCTTTTGTTGGGATGAAGTGGGGTAAGCAGAGTAAACAGGCTCAAGAATCAATGGATTATTAGTAATGTAAGAACACCAGCTTAATTGTAATTTATGGGCTTTAGAATCTCTTTACAGCATGAGTTTATAAAGGCTCTTAATTACCTTTAGCAAATAAGGAGAAAAGAGAAAAAATACAAAAATAGGTATTTTAAATGGCATTTACGATTTTCTTTGGAATACAGACCAAAATGTAAATACACATGTGACCACTGAGATTTTTCATGATTCCCAAGATCCTATTAGCTCAACCTTTACATAGTAAAGTATAAACTTTGGTACCTCAAGATAATCGAATTCCTAGGCCAGCCCATTGTTGATGCTAGCACTGGAGTATTCCAAATGCAGATCAATCTAAAAAGTTACATAGTGTCACCCGGCTGAGACCGGTTGCAGACAGCTGTTGCTGGTTGCCCTAGAGGTTAAGCATCTCAGCCATGATTTGTATTTTACCTCCACCCTCAGCATTTGCTCCCTGCTCCTTTTCACTACTGTTTTCTCAGCCTGGCTGTGTCTGAATCAGGAGCCTCATTCATGAAGCCAGATGATTCGACAACATAAAAATATACTGCTCCTAAATGAAATACATGTTCAGGGCAAGCATATATTCAAGTACGAACCAGGCTTGGCCTCAACTGATTTATTGCCAGGACTACATTGATCAAACTGACACTTCTCAAATCTTACAGGAATAGTAAACAATTTTTAGTTGAAAAGTTGCTCTTTTTTTTTAATGATATAAATCCTTGCCTTGACCCAATGATTATATAGGTATTAGCGGTACAGAGTCTGAGGTGAAAGATTTATAATTACATATTATTCTGAAGTATCCTAAGAGTGTGGAGAAAAATATGTCATCCTTCTAAATGCGTGTCTCTTGGCCTTTTGAGATATTCCGTAACTTGTCATTCAAATATAAATGGTCTGTAGAGAAATAGCCAAAAGGGCAAGTGCTAAATGCAGCATGCCACTAAAAATAAGGGTTCAGTCCTGTGACTGAACTTGCAGAGCTCCAGAAATGTAGTAGGCAGGATTCTTAAGATGTTCCAGACCCCTGGTGTACACACACCTTATCCGGGTTATTCAGTCAAACACCATTCTAGATGCTGCTATGAAGGAAACTTGCAGATGTAATTAAGGTGACCTTAAGACAGGGGGATTATCCAAATTGGCTAATCACTTGAGCCCATTAAATCTTAGTCTAGAGTTCAGAGACAAGAGAAATCAAAGGTTAAAATCAGGAGGGGTACTCAATATGAGAAGTCCATTGCAGGACGGGAAGAAAGCAAACAACCATATTGTGAACTACATATGGGGGCTACAGCTAGGGACTGCAGGCAGTGGAGTTGCTGAGTTGCTGATAGGGATCACCAGCTGACGGCTAAAAGGGAGGCAGACCTCAGTTCTGCAACTGCAAGGAAGTGAATTCTGCCAACAGGAAAGCTTGGAAGAGGACCCTATGAGGACCAGGAACTGTAACCTCAGCCGACACCTTGGTTTCAGCCCAATGACATCCTAAGCAGAGTAGCTGGTCATGCCATGAAACTGTGATAATAAATTGTTGTTTTTAAGTTGCCAAGTTGATGGTAGTTTGCTACACAATGGAAAACTAATACAAGAAATCAGGAGTGGTTTGCAGTATCACAGTTACAGTTGGTGGCATGTCAGACCAAATTAACATCCCCATTCCGGATGTTCAGAAAGTAGCCAGAAGGGGCCATCTGAACAGCATTTGTCTTTACAGCTACTGTCTCGCTTGTTCTTTTACTGGTGGTTGTCTTGGATAGTTTTTATTTTCTGTTTTCTAGCAAAATTGGTCCACTTTGCTAAAAAAAAGAAAATTACAGCGCCCTTTTTATGTGCCAAACATTATGCAAGTGCTTTGCAGAAACTTCAGTTCTCTCAGTAGCCCTGAGATAACAGGCCTCGAACAGGTAAGAATCTTTCCAAAGCCTCAAGTGATAAACCAGTAGTAGCACGGTGAAGAGCACTAATTGGGAATTGTAAATTCATGTTGCATCAGTCATTTTCTTAACACCCATTCTCAAAACGTTCAGGTATCAAAATTAGGAATTTTGAATTCTGATTTTCCATATTTTCCTTGGTTATCCCTTAGTTTAACATATGTCATTAATCTCTTGGTTTCCTCTTTATAATTGAGACTGTATTACTTATCACTTTGACAGCAATTTACATATTAATCCAGCTTAAATTCTTCTCATCTCTCTGAGTTGGCTTATACCGTTCCACAACTTTACCCCAATCTCTCTCCTGGCCATTCTCCTGCACCTCATAGTCTATTTCCCAACCACACTAGGGCATCTTACCTGTCTGTCTACAGACACTACAGTCTCAGTTTTGTCCCAGATGAACTTATCTCCCTCCACCTACTTTTGCTCTTCTATTTCCTAGCTCTGTTCATAGCATTTCCATCATATCATCTGACCAAGCTAGAAACTAGAATTATCTATGACTCTCTTTACTCTCATTTTTTACTTCTGATCTGTTAGCAAATCCTGCTTATTTTGACCCTTTAGAAATCTTTCCTGTCCATTTTCATTGCTATTGTTTTGGATAAGCTATCATCATGTCTCATGTAGATTACTATAATAGGTTCTTAATTGATCCTTGCTTCCAGGAAGCCCCTCTTATCTGCCCTCAACACCATAGCCAGAGTTACCTTAAATATGTCCTGGGAACCCTGCACGTAAGATGAACTCCAGACTCCACAGCAGGATATGGATACCATTCATTAGTCCAGCCTCCGTATCTTTTCATCTTGCACTCCCTGACTTCTGCTACATATACCTTATTTTCCTGCCACTCTTACTTAGCCAACTTTCCCTAAAAATGTCATTCTCCATACTTTGCACATGGCTATTCCATCAACCTAGAATATCCTTTGTCACTGCTCCATCTGGAGACATCCACGTTGCCCTTCAAAGCCCAGCCTCTCTGGTGAAGCCTCCCCTGAAAAGTCCAGTTACTACTTGTGGGATTGTGCAACCATTATCCTTTGTAGGGTCTTCTAGCACTGTACTTAAAAGACTGCTTCTGACTGTTCCCGTGGGCCTTGGTCCCGCCCCACTGACTGTGACTCAAGAGGAGGATGGTCCTCTGTCCATCTTCACATTTCCCATCCCCATGCCAACCGCTGGGTCACTCTTCAATAAATATTTGATGAATAAGGGAATAAAGGGCTAAACAAATTCATGAAAAGAGAGGGAAATACTTGTTCCATTTGACATTTTGTGTATCTCAGTAGTTCTCTTCTCAGGTATGGTCCCTAGCCTAGCAGCATCGGGATCACCTGAGAACTCATTAGCAATGCACATTTTTAGCTCCAGGCCAGACCTACTGCTGAATCAGAGGCCCTGGGGTTGTAGCCCAGCAATCTGTATTTTAACAGGCCCTCTGGGTGGTTCAATGAACACTTAAGTTTGAGACCCTCTGGTGCAGTTGAACCTGACTGATGGGTGTACAGCAGCCCTCGGCCGTAATGTGAAAAAAACATCTAATTGACGCCATGAGACCCAGGTTCTCTTCTCAGCTCTGCCACCATGCGTAATACGCTCTTGAACAAGTCACCTAGCCTTTCAAGCAAATGTTACACTCCATCAAGTCAGAAGATCAGACTAGGCAAATTCTAAAGTCCTTTTCAACACTAAGATTCTGCCTTTGTATAAGGGAAATGTACTCTCTGATGTCAAAGGACAGAGGTAGTAGGGGCACCTGACGGGAAACTGAAATAGCACCCTCTGCTGTGGTCATGTGAAGCTGCCACAGAAGATAGACCAGTGCTCTTGCAAGGTCACTCCCTAGCACCCTCTAGCTGCAAATGCCCAATGCTTCCCAGGAATTTAGCAACCCCTCACCCCAATCAGTGCACCTGGCCAACCAAACAGTTCTACAGGGGAGGGGTGTGGTCCTTCCCGACTCCCTGGTGATCAGATCATGTTCAGAAGCTTGAAGTGGGATTTCCCTGTCCTAGTCTGCATAACTGCTCAGGCATTGAATATATATATATGTATGTGTATGGTTAGGTAAAAGAAGTCAAGAAAGGATTAGGGTTAGTGGTGATAGAGGTGGTGGTATATGGGTGTATACTCCCTTCCTACTTTCCAGAACCCAAATAGAAAAATCCCTCTTCAGTTTCACCCTGCATAATATTGGTTTAGTAATGTGAATTAAATTAAACACGTTATGTTATGCAGGCTGTGTCTAGAATAACAATAAACCTCAACAAAGAAAAAGATGCCATCAGTGAGTAGGCAAAACAGACCAATAAAAAACACACCTTCCATCTTGTACCTGGAAGTATCCAATTTTTTTAATGGTTTCCACCTATATATGAAGCTGAGTAGACACAATAAAGCCCAAGGGTGACTTCATCAATATAATGGCCAACTACAGAAATAGCCGTTAAGCCCGAGACCCGGAGCCAGTATTGGTGACAGGCCTAGATTCTGGTCATGTTATCACCAAAAAAGTTTTAATGACTAAAAGAAATCTGGCCTCATTTCCTTTGAAGGAATTACCATTTTCAGGGACCTCAGATGCATCATATTAAGATTCAGCCCAATATGCATTTATTAGGCTTTGAAATATGCCAGGCACTCTGCTGCTATACGTGTTAGGAATATTGCAGGTTCCTGTTCCAAGAAGCTGAGTGTCTAGTGGGAGAGAGACTTTAAAAAGTGATTGTTATATAAGGATTATAACTGCATACATGGGAGCAAAGAAAAGGGAGTTTTGGGATCTTATTAAAAAGGCACAGAAATCAAGTCTGGTATCTTACCCGGAGCAAAGTCCAAACACCAGCGGGACATACTTTTGACTCCTGTGCTGCCCACTGGTGGGTGAATAACGCAGACTCATGTCAAGATGGTGTAACAACACTCATCTCCAGGCGTGTCATGCGACAGAAACTCTAAGAGGAAATTCCAAAGTTCCTTGACCTGGGGTTGCTTTAAGTAGTGTGCTATGGAGCCATGCTTAGGACTGTGTGACAGAGAACTGCAAAATGCCTGTCAAAGCCCTTGACAAGGGAAAGAGAAACTGGGCGGGGTGGAGAGCGGGGAGGCTTGTTCTCCATCCTCCCCAGCCTGTGAACACCTGTTACTGACAGAACAAGCTGAGAGATACATTTGGCACGTGTTGGCAGTGCCAGCCGAAGCAGCCCCTCTTCGTGATTTAGTAAAAACGTAATCCTTTCTCTGTAGCTTCTACTGCACAAAATCATTTCAGTTTCCTTTGCTGTAGAAAAAGAGGGAGTGTAAGTAAGCTCCTCAAATTGAATACGGGGATGCTGAAAATTTTGGCAGTATTGTTTCTGAGATGAGAAAAATCCCACTAACCCCATTTATAGGGAGTTTTTCAATTGACAAGACACTTCCAATAACTTATCCACTTAGTTCTACAGCACCACGAGAGGATGGGCAGGGCATCTCATATAGCTCCCATTGTACAGATGAAGAAATGGAGGAGGTTTCAGGCGGTTGAGGAATAGTGCCATCACCAGTAGGAAGCAGATCTGATCATGTGAGCTCAGAGCTTTGGCAATTTGGCAGGATACTAGTTCTCAAAGAATTCAAGGAGATGGATCTTCTCTAATCAGCCTTCTGGGTAGGAAGCATTTCAGGTTGTGCCTTTCAAAGCAATAGAAATTCAGTTTGTCTCCCTCAGATGGAAGCATATCAACTCCGTTTTTGGAGGCCTAAGTTTCAGAAAGACTAGAGCAGTGCAGGCAAACGTATGTTAGAACCAGCCACTTGGAAGCCATCTGTCCCTAAATAAGCCACCTTCTCTGAGCCTCTTAATTTTTAAAATGTGAACAGTCATGCCCACCAGGTTTGGAGAGGACTGAATGTGTGTTTAAGGCTATGGTGTACTAGGCAGTCAATAAATGATCATCATTATATTGCTTTTAATGGTATAAATAATGCATTACCACTCCTCTTGCCAGCTGACTGAGGACTCAGGTCTGTGTGGGAGAGCTGCTATACTAGTGCCTGTGGGATTGAGTGTTTTTGGTCATATCATATATCATAGGCAGATGCCAGAAAGGCAAAATTTTAAAAAATTAAAAACCTGCACATTGCTCAAGGCATCCTTGTGTTTGCAGTTTGGCTCGGCTCATCCCAATCTTTCACTTTAAAATATTTTGCTTAGTTAGAAATGTAACTTTAAAATAAACAGCAAATGAAAAATACAAAACGAGAAATGACAAACTACCTAGAAAAAAAGTTTTCTTCTGAGGGGGCTCCGGAGTTGGCTCCACAAAAGTGCCAGCTGCCTGTTTGTTTTATTATTACTCAGTTTAAATATATCCATAGCTGAGGGGGAGGAGGGCAATTGACAGCAGCTTTGGCTTCCTGCAATGCTTGATGCTTATTTCACCAAGCTGGTTGTGAGACTGACATGATTTTCCTTGACATGAGCTCTAAATGAATTCCCTGCATTGAATCCTTTCTCCACCACTTACTGTCTCACTTTCTCATTTGGAAAACAGGAATGATCTTACCTGTCTTGCCTATCTCATGGCATTTTCATGTAGATCTACTTAGTAAGAAGGCATGTAAATCTTTGAAACTGTACATAACATCCTACACCAGTGTTACTTCTCTCATCCAGTTGTATTTACTCAAAAATATTCAGCACAACTCAGGAAATGGAGTGGTGCTGCTAGGGGTCCTGAACCCGAGATCTTCCAAGTTACCCCGTTTCTGTACACCATTGCCCTTTGCAACCACCTTAACTCTTCAAAAACACTACTATGATACTGATCCTCGAATAATATCATGGTTTCTTCGACCTTGCTTTCCAATAAACAATCTTGCTAAGGAAGAATTTTTTTGATGCTTTCTGCTTTGATTCTTTGAACTAGAGGATAAACTGCCATGTCAGCTATTTCCTCCTCCCCGTAGTTCACTTACGGTTCTATGCTTCCTCTTCCCTTTCCAGAGACTTCTGGCCCGGAACATGGCAGCCCTTTCCACAAGGATTCTATTCAGAGCCCAGCTGTTCAGGGGCATAGCCACTCCTTCTCTTAATTGGAGTCCAGTGGAATATCCCACCCAGGCTCGGCAGGCCTCTGTTCCGTATGCACCTTGGTGACATTTCACTTACTCTATCGTTATCATTCCTCAAACTCGACTCTCATCCGAGTTGAAGCTGGCCAAGGAGCTTCCGGTGATAGTCTCTTTCTCTATTTGAACTTAAGTTGGAACACCATGCCAAATTAAGGGCTTTCTTTTACACTTCAGAAAACTGATGCTTTTTAAAAATTACTGAAAGGTGACTTTTTGTATTCAGGATTTTCCCCTACTGGATTTAGCTTGTACTTATTTCCTTAAATGCATATTATATGTGTGTAATATAGATATTACCCACATTTTACATAAGATACATATTTTAAAATCAAAATAATAGTCAAATAACATGCTAATTTCTGCCAAGTCAGTTATGTTTTAGTACCTCATCTACATACACCCAGATGTGGAACAAAGAAGGAGGTGGAAGTTTAGGCTGGTCTCCATGGGTGATTTTAGGTAAGTTAATGATAATGACTCTCAAATTTACATCTCTAGATATAAAAACCTTCCTGAACTCCAGTTATATTTTCAACTGCCTTTTGACATTGCTGTTTAGGTAACTAATAGGTGTCTTGAATTTAAGACATTTAAAACCAAAATCAAGAAACTCTTAGTTTCTTCTTTCACTTACCATATCTGATTCATCTCTTCGTCCCCTTCTTAAGAAGTGGCATCTCCATCCTCCCAAGAAAGCCTCATGATAATCTTTGACTCTTCTTTTTCTCTTACATGCCACACCTGTTGAATTAATCAACAAAGCAGCTATTAGGCTGAAGTGACTCTAATGCCATGGCAACCTGTGTAAGCACACCAAAATCTAAATGTGTAAATACCTCAAGGTAATGAAATTAAAACCCTAGAGACAACCAGTCACAAGCCGCCAGCCAACCTGCAGCCAATCAAATCACTGCCTTCCTTTACCCACTTTCTCCTCTAAGTGTTTTCCCTGCTTCTGGCCAGAAGTGCTCCAAATACTTCTGGTCTGGCACTGCCTCACTTGAAACAACTTTCACTGAAATAAACTCTTAGAACGTTTAATATGCCTCAGTTTATCTTTTAACAAACCCAGCCCCTCAGCAAATCCTGTTCTATCTCCAGAACATTGCTAAACTCTGACCCCTATCACCACCTATGTCACCTTGATTCAAATGACCCCCAGCTTTGCCTTTATTATAATCATCTCCTGATTCGTTTCTCTGCTTCCTGTCTTGCACCCACTTTAATTTCACTCTGCACAGCTATCAGAATGACCAATTCAAATGTAAACTGGATCATGTCACCATCTTTCCTAAAACCCACCAATCGCCAATCTTTTCCTAACACACTTGGAATAGATTCTAAGCTTATCTTGGCCTTCAAGGCCTTACATGAGTGAACCCTGAATACTTGCGTGATTTCATTTCTCATGCTTCCCCTTTCTCTCACTGAGTTACATTCTTCGCTTGTCTACCAAACATACATAGCGTCCCCTCACCTCAGAGTCTCTGCACTTACTGTTCCCGCTGCCTGGATCTCCTCCCTTAAAGTAGTCATATAGCTTGTCCCTCACATATATCAGGTATCTGATCATACCCTCTCAGTGTTTTCCATTACAGCCAGAAGAGCTTGTATTTCTTATCCTATTACTGTTTCTTTACTGTACTTTGTTTCTCTTCCTGACTCCCATCACTACCTAACATTCTGCTCACATATTGACACTTCTTCACTCCTCAACTGAATGCAAGTGTCATGAGGACAGAAACTAAGACCATTTTGTTTACAACTTTTTCCCAGAAACTAGAATAGTGCCAGATTTTTCATAAGAGCTAAATGGATGAATGAATGCAGGTTCTGGGCCTGTTTCTTTTCTATAAAATAAAGGATTCAACCAGATAATCTATAAGATCATTAAGAGCTTTAAAAGCCCATGATTCTTTGCTTTATTTTTTTTTTTTGGTTTTTGATGTTGCTTTGTTATGCACAGTGAAACAATGACTGAAAAGAATAACATAGGAGGCAATGGGCGGGACCAAATAGCATCTCTACCATAACTTTTCAAGACTTGCTCTCAAATTTTCTTCTGATTGATCTTCTCATTCCCTAGAATACATATGTGTATGGGAAATAAATTAGTATAGCTAATGCCATGTTTGCAAAGAATCTTGAGTTTGCCAAATTAAGCAAACTGGCAAACCTTGTGACTTTCAGAGGCTCACGGCCAGCCTCCCTATCTCCAGAGAATTTTATACACATAGCCACATGGCAAGGACATCCCCAAATAGTTCTGCTTGAGTTCCTAATTTTTAGGTTCTTCCCAGGCAATGTTTCATAATCAAATGAGTAATCTGATTCTGATTACCTGTTCTAACACATCCTGTGGGTGTAGGCAAATCATAAACTATCTGAACCTCATCTATTGAATGGACTGACTGAGATAACGAAAAAGCTTCCTGCAGAAATCAACCGTTGTGTTTAAGGCAGAGAGACAGATAGACAGACGTCTCTCACAATGTTCATGGCACCAAAACCTTTTTGGCTTTTACTCAACATAAAGAAGCTTGAAGTCATTTCAGGGTAATCCCAGTACTATCCTTACTACTGGATAAGCGGAGCGGTACATTCATTTTTAAATACCTTTACTCTTAGTCAAATATTCCTAGAGAATACAGAGGATGTATAAGTTGTTATTCACTTTGAGACACAACTTCCTTCCCATAATCACCCAGAGTTTTAGAGTGGTTTCTCACATACCAGAGATGCCTCCCCTTCTACCTCAGAGTCACTAGGAAAGCAAACCCCTCTTTTTCTGGCCTAGGTCAGTTTGACTCCTTTGCCTTCCTCTTCTTCACAAGTCAATTATTTGTGGGGGGTGTGGGTGGGGGTACTTAGGGTGCTACAAGTGAAGGATTGGTAAGATAATAGAATAGTTTTATGCTACCCAAATGAATGTCTTTTTTTGCATAGCTAGAGTTTCTGTTTCTTTCTTCATTCAGTCTGCACTACCAAATTCCTCCTTTTTGCTATCCTGATTTTAATGGGTATAATCTGCATTAAGGAGGAAGAATGCGGTTGAGAATTAAGTTCATCTCATCATACTTAGTAAAATCAGATGGAGGAGGGTTTGGAGAAGCCTTGCCCATGAGATAAATTTTAGGGAAAACCAAGGCAAGGGTGTTAAGCAATAGTGGCCTCCACCCCCAACAACAACAAAAAAACACTTTAAGAAGCTAAAGGGAAAAGCATCCAGAACCCATCATTCTCTTTCTTATACTATGATCTATATACATGTATAGATCCTATACAGTAGCTTCGTATCCCACCTAAGACTGTCCCAGAGATCTGGTTCTGCTTTGACAAATTGGAAGTGAGAAAAGAGAACAGCACATGAAAGGGTTAGATCAGCTCTTGATTGGCAGCTCTGTTGCCAAAATTACAGCCAAGTCTAAACCTCAGGTTCATGAGGCGCATTGCTGCAAACTGAAAAGAAAAATCCACCAGTTGATCTGAGCACCTGAGATTAGAATGTGCAAACCATTGCGCTCAGCATTCCAACTGCAATCCTGAAATATAATGTCAGGCAGAGTGGGGAGCCGTAAAATGTGAAGTCAAAAGGCTGACTGAGTTGTCACTGGAATGTTCATTACTAACTCTGATGTGCTCCTTGGCATTTACCCAGACAATCTGAGGCTATGACATTAACATGTGGTTTTTTATGTGAATCTAAGCCTTGCTGCTTCCCTAGAAAGAAATGTGAGGGGGCAAAGTCTAAAATATTCTAATTTCTTCTGCAGTTTCACTAAAACCCTAGGAATAGTTTTAGATGTATATGAAGGATATCGGAAAAACAAAAGTGTAAGACTTTTTGTAATTTCATTCATATACTTATAATGATAAATGCCATCACCATTTCAGATACTTTTCAAATACATCTGCATGTGCATCTTCAAAAATATTTAAATGACTAAGAAAAGGTGAACTATCGAGGGTTTTTAAGTTTAAAGGAAAAGAAAGAGAAAATGGCCTTTCCGTTTTTTATAACAAAGCAATCCAAAGGTCTTTTCCGATTGAAAAGAGCAACTTCTAAACATATATCTAACCGTGTATCTGTGTCCAAGGTTTGGACTGCTTTTTGACAACACACGACATAAATCCTGCTTAGGGAATAATTGCCTGGGATGGTGCCGAGTTACTAGGTCATTTAAATCGATGCTGTGTGCTATTGCACACTTAAAATTATTTACACTGCTCTTATCCCAGCTACAGTCTGTTCTCTCCCACTAATGCAGTGGAGAACAATTTGCTCTAGAATACCAAAGTCCTTCTGATTTCATTTTTGCTCCCACATCTGCTGCTGTGAGCACAAGTTCTAGAAATTAAATCAAATAAAGAAGCACATGGAAGCTTTGGGGGAAGTGAATTTTAGAGTAAGCATCAACAACATTTTCAAAGTTCTGTTTCTGACACTTTATTCTATTTAATGGTTGGTGGCAGTTATTCTTTTGAGAGATTTGGAGTTCTTTCTTTGCTCTTTTCCTTTCTTATTTCCTTCCTTCCCTCCTTCATTCTTTTTTGGCATAGGCATCTGACACAGGATTATGGCAAAGATTATACCTTGGCAGATTTCATTTGAAATGAGGCTGTGGCCTATGGCTCATGTCACTTGTACCATTGAAGTCATTGTCTATTTGTAAAAAGTAAGAGAGTTCTTCCCAGCAGAAGTGAAATGACTGGCAAACCCCGGAAGTTACAGAATGTCAGTATTTCATTTAAATCTTAATTGTTTTATTAAATCCTCATGTTACTTATACCTACCTGAAAAGCTGTTGAAAGTTCTTACTTGTATTTATTTTTCTACCTTCCCTATCCCCCCAAAAAGCAGGAAGTAATTAGAAATGAATTGAGAAATCAGACACTGTAGACTGTAGATAACTAGTGGTGGGGAGGAGGGGAACTCTCCATAATTGTAAGCCAAGATATGAGATGTGTTTCTGGCTCTTCTCAAGCTCCAGAGTGGGAATCTAGGGGCCGTAAATATGGTAGAGATTAGGACATGAGCAACTCCATTGGTCTTCCAGAGTTTTTTCATCATGAAGGAATAGGAGTCTTTCAGTAGAGATTTTTAGTTACCTATCCCAAACCCGCCTCTTTTTTTCTCTACTAATAATGACCCAACTCTATTCATGTGTCTAGCCCTCATGGAGGAAATATTGAATATTCTAAGCAGACAAAAAAACAACAAGAGATGATTACTCTATTCCCCTTGACAGTGACTGGCTTATTTAGGGTTGAGCATGTGACCTAATTTCAGACCATGAGATTCAAGGTCAGTTTGTTGAGAATCTCTTGAGGGAGGTTTCCTCAGAATTAAAGCAGATGCACAGGAAGGGATGGACCCTCTCCTTGTTCTGATTATTGGGTCTGTAGTTGATGCCTGGCACTGTCATAGCTGCCCTATAATGATGGAGTAACCATTTTGAGGACAAGCCAAAAAGCTGTAGATGGCAGAACAGGAAGACAGAAAGCTTGTGTGCTTGATGATGTTGTTAACCCAATAAAAGCATCCTATTAAAATCTCCCATGGGGGAAAAATCCTCAGCCCACCAGGGAGGATACTGAGATCAACAAACTTGATAGGAGGTGGAAGATCCTTTCTAAGAAGAAATAATCAGCTTGAGTGTCATCAGCAACCTTCCCAACCTCCTAACCCTGCCATGAATGCCTACTGATAGATTTCTGTGTATAGAAGATGTGACCAAATGAGAAGTACATCACTCTACCTTCTGGCAAGACACTGGGGGTAAAAGGTGGATCCATTTAAAGCCTCAGAGGCAGAGGACAACATAGAGCAAGATGAAAAACATCTTCCTCACAGGCAGGGTGGCCTGTTGGAAGTGGAAGGAGAAAAGCAGGACAAACTGGGCTCCTGGCTTGGGAAGTTGGGAGCAGAAAACCACAGCAGTCTGGAGAGCTGCTTTCATTGTAGTGGGCTGTAGGAAGCCAGGGCACAGCAGAGACAGTGTCAGAGCAATATTACTGCAAACGTAAAGAGCAAGAGAGGAGATGAGGCCATCTAGGGACCACATGAGAGCACAAATGAGGTACCTCCTGGGGGCTTCCTTGGACGCCTTCGGTGGACTCTGAGGATGGGGTTCCTGGGTGTCTAGCCAGAGGGCTAGTCTCCTGTTAACCTCATCGCTTCCCCAGATTATTGTGAAAGGAATAAAAAGGGTTTTCTGTTATCAAGCCAGTGGGCACTTCAATTTGGGTTAGAATAGAAAAGTGATATGTAGAGAGAAACTCTAATTGCTACCAGGCCAAATGACTTCATTTAATGGCATGTTGATGAGTTGTTGTTTAATGGAGCTCATTAATGTTGCCTACTCACAAAACCATGCAGGAATACATTCCAGAACAAGACTGATTACCATTTGAGATCTTATACAGCAACTTAAGTTCCTAAAGTATTGTTTCTGAAACATTATTGGGCCCAAGACCCAGTTAGGGTCCTTGTTCCAATTGCTGAATTCTGGTACCTGCAGACAGTCATTATGAAGATCTGGGGTGGTGCCTGGAATTTTTAACAAGTTCCCCATGTGACTCTACATAGGTGATTCACGCTTTAAGAAACTCTGCTCTAAGATTTCTGCATTGAAGTACAGATGTTATGAATAAAAACATGTAGCTTTCCCCTCCAAGAAGGCTTTGCATTTGAAATATTGCTCCACTGTTAAGAATGAGGTTCATACCAAATAGTCCTGTTGGGATCTACAAATAGTCCATGAGTTGTGATTTCGCCACCCAAGAGCTATTGTATTACAGTCATTTTTCTTCATAGAGGTTCCTTCAACCTTACAGAAGGAATTTTTGTTGTTGGAGGGGGTGTGGGTGGTGATAAGAAATATGGAAGATAATGCTTAGTTCATACTTCCTCCCTCACTACAAGGAGAGGCATAGAGAAGGTCAAAAGTCCACCATCTTTGAGACCAGGAAGCAAAGTATTGACTTGTGTTTTTCTTAGAGCAGAGATTGCTGTTTATCTTGGCATTCCAGCACCCACCCACAACTGCTCTACCTACTGCCTGCATGTGATAGGAGCTTGCTAAATATCTGTCAAATGTTAGTGGATTGCGGGCACAATCTCTGGTCTGAGCTTATAATAACCCAATGACACAACAGATATATCCTAAATTCTTAACTCCAAGAGGAAAGAGAAATGTTATTTTGTTCGTCTGTTTGCCCAGCATTGTGTGTACTGGGTACTAAACAAATATATGTTGAATAACTGAATGAATGTATTAATATGTACAGACCCTAAAACTTCATAATCATCTTTTATATGACATCAAGTTTCCAAACTAGTTCTTAGTAACAGGACCTCCCCTTGAAAGAAAAACTCATGCATAACCCCTCCAGTTAAGACAGACAAAAGCAAAGTTGAGAGACTGAAGGTTGAAGAGTCCTCCTCTTTGCATCTCCACCATCCTTCAGCAATAGTGTCTGAACCAATTCCTTTTAACCTAGTTTAAAAGTATTTAGTCTATAGAATCCTCATAAGATGCTTTTGCAGCTTTTTACACTTCTAGATGCTGTACTTTAGTATCACAGGTTATCAAAAACTAACTTTTGTGTGACCCATCTTTCTAACAATAAGCTAGGAAGATTTTTTCCCTCCTAGGTGACATGCATTTTAGTCTTCTGGCCATAGGATGTGTACACCCTGGACTTTCTTCATTTACAAAAACTAAAATAAAATATTTGATATGTAATTAGAAAACCTGGTTATTCTAAACATTTCTTTTTCATTCATCTTACAGATCTCTTCTATCATAAATTCTACTTATTCATAGATTATAGTAGCTATAATTTTTCTTTTCTTTACACACTTTTCCACCAGATTTCTTCTGGTTCCTTTGGTGAGTTGGTAGGATTAAAATTCACAGTGCCCTCTGACTTGACATGTCAAGTCGGCTGCCTACCTCTTACTACCATTCACCAGCACCATCATCATTGCCATCTCAGGATTAGTACATCCACCAGGCTAGCCAATCAGAGTACTCATCTCCCTAATTATAGCAGTTGGCTCAGGGATGAGCATGTAATTTGGGATTGATAGATGGGAGCTGGAAAAGAAAGGTCTTTTTATTCCTGTGCTATGCTGTATATGTGGGCATTTTGGAAGATATCATTTGCACCCCTGGGTCTGGACATATCCCACACTGTTCCACCTCTAACTTATCAATAGTATGAGCTTAAACATTCCCTTTTATCTCAAAATAGACTGAGTGTGTTTGTGTCACTTACAACCAAAAGATTATCTTGTAAATAAAACACAAATTCTATTCAGAAGAAAAGGAAGAATTTATGAACTGAGAGAGCACTAAAGAGCATTTACTATACTGAAAAGAAGTTGCTCTTAATTCTTCGTTGCTAATTTATAATCTCAGAAAAAAAGTGTAAACTATATATGAGATTATATTATAGAATACTGAAGCTTACAGTTAATATAATTTTTTTTCAAGCAGCCAGGTAGTTACCTACAGAGCTAGGACTCAATATTTTATTTTGACAAATGTCACTGCATGTTTTGTGTTATATGTACTTTTCTAGGAGAAAGGTTGGAAACAGGTTAGAGGTGGGTGTTTCTATGTATTTAAAATTTCTTCTCTGTGCTTTTTTTTTTTGCTTTTTCCAAATTTTAACCAGAAATTTGCATTAACTTTTTTTTTCCCTGTGCTTAGTGTTTTACTTATTTTTTCATTATTTTTATTAAGGTATTATTGATATACGCTCTTAATGAAGGTTTCACATGAAAAACAATGTGGTTACTACATTTACCCATATTATCAAGTCCACACCCATACCCCAGTGCAGTCACTGTCCATCAGTGTACTAAGATGCCACAGATTCACTGCTTGCCTTCTCTGTGCTACACTGTTTTCCCTGTTACCCCCCACACCGTGTGTACTAGACATAATACCCCTCAATCCCCTTATCCCTCCCTCCCCACCCGCCCTCCCACACCCCTCCCCTTTGGTAACCACTAGTTCCATCTTGGAAGCTCTGAGTCTGCTGCTATTTTGTTTCTTCAGTTTTGCTTTGTTGTTATACTCCACAAATGAGGGAAATCATTTGGCACTTGTCTTTCTCCGCCTGGCTTATTTCACTGAGCATAATATCCTCCAGCTCCATCGATGTTATTGCAAATGGTAGGATTTGTTTCCTTCTTATGACTGAATAGTATTCCATTGTGTATATGTACCACCTCTTCTTTATCCATTCATCTAATGATGGACACTTAGGTTGCTTCCATATCTTGGCTATTGTAAATAGTGCTGCAATAAACATAGGGGTGGATATGTCTTCGTGAATCTGAGAAGTTGTATTCTTTGGGTAAATTCCAAGGAGTGGGATTCCAGGGTCAAATGGTATTTCTGTTTAGTTTTTTGAGGAACCTCCATATTGCTTTGCACAATGGTTGAACTAGCTTACATTCCCACCAGCAGTGTAGGAGGGTTTCCCTTTCTCCGCATCCTTGCCAGCATTTGTTGTTCTTAGTCTTTCTGATGCTGGCCATCCTCACTGGTGTGAGGTGATATCTCATTGTGGTTTTAATTTGCATTTCCCTAATGATTAGTGATGTGGAGCATCTTTTCATGTGTCTATTGGCCATTTGAATTTCTTCTTTGGAGAACTGTCTCTTCATATCCTCTGCCCATTTATAATCAGGGTATTTGCTTTTTGGGTGCAGAGGCGTGTAAGTTCTTTATATATTTTGGATGTTAACCCCTTGTCAGATAGGTCATTTGCAAATATATTCTCCCATACTGTAGGATGCCTTTTTGTTCTGCTGATGGTGTATCTTTGCTGTACAGAAACTTTAGAGTTTGATGTAGTCCCATTAGTTCTTTTTTGCTTTCATTTCCCTTGCTCGAAGAGATGCGTTCAGGAAGAAGCTGCTCATGCTTATCTTCAGGAGATTTTTGCCTATGTTGTCTTCTAAGAGCTTTATGGTTTCATGACTTACATTCAGGTCCTTGATCCATTTTGAGTTTAATTTGGTGTATGGGGTTAAACAATAATCCAGTTTCATTCTCTTGCATGTAGCTGTCCAGTTTTGCCAACACCAGCTATTGAAGAGGCTGACATTTCCCCATTATATGTCCATGGCTCCTTTATCATATATTAATTGACCATATATGGTTGGGTTTATATTAGGGTTCTCTATTCTGTTCCATTGGTCTATGGGTCTGTTCTTGTGCCAGTACCAAACTGTCTTGAGTACTGTGGCTTTATAGTAGAGCTTGAAATTAGGGAGCATAATCTCCCCAGTTTTATTCTTCCTTCTCAGGATTGCTTTGGCTATTCAAGGTCTTTTGTGGTTCCATATGAATTTTAGAATGATTTTCTCTAGTTCGTTGAAGAATGCTGTTTTATTTTAATAGGAGTTGCACTGAATCTGTAGATTGCTTTAGGCAGGATGGCCATTTGGACAATATTAATTCTTCCTATTCATGAGCACGGGATGTGTTTCCATTTATTGGTATCTTCTTTAATTTCTCTCATGAGAGTCTTGTAGTTTTCAGAGTATAGGTATTTCACTTCGGTGGTTAGGTTTATTCGTAGGTATTTTATTCTTTTTGATGCAACTATGAATGAAATTGTTTTCCTGATTTCTCTCTCTGCTAGTTCATTGTTAGTGTAGAGGAATGCCATAGATTTCTGCGTGTTAATTTTGTATCCCACAACTTTGCTGAATTCAGATATTAGATCTAATAGTTTTGGAGTGGATTCTTTAGGGTTTTTTAATGTACAGTATCATGTCATCTGCAAACAGGGACATTTAAACTTCTTCCTTGCCAATCTGGATGCCTTTTATTTCTTTGTGTTGTCTGATTGCCATGGCTAGGACCTCCAGTACTATGTTGAATAGAAGTGGGGAGAGTGGGCATCCTTGTCTTGTTCCCGATCTTAAAGGAAAAGCTTTCAGCTTCTCGCTGTTAAGTATGATGTTGGCTGGGGGTTTGTCATATATGGCCTTTATTATGTTGATGTACTTACCCTCTATACACATTTTGTTGAGAGTTTTTATGATGAATGGATGTTGAATTTTGTCATATACTTTTTCAGCATCTATGGAGATGATCATGTGGTTTTTGTCCTTCTTTTTGTTGATGTGGTGGATGATGTTGATGGATTTTCAAATGTTGTACCATTCTTGCATCCCTGGAATAAATCCTATTTGATCATGATGGATGATCCTTTTGATGTATTTTTGTTGAGTATTTTTGCATCTATGTTCATTTGGAATATTTGTCTGTAATTTTCTTTTTTTGTGCTGTCTTTGCCTGGTTTTGGTATTAGAGTGATGCTGGCCCCATAGAATGAGTTTGGAAGTATTCCCTCTTCTTCTACTCCTTTGAAAACTTTAAGGAAGGTGGGTATTAGATCTTCAGTAAATGTTTGATAAAATTCAGCGGTGAAGCTGTCTAGTCCACGCATTTGTTCTTAGGTAGGTTTTTGATTACCAGTCCAATTTTGTTGCTGGTAATTGGTCTGTTGAGATTTTCTGTTTCTTTCTGGGTCAGCCTTGGAAGGTTGTATTTTTCTAGAAAGCTGTCCATTTCTTCAAGGTTATTCAGTTTGTGAGCACATAATTTTTCATAGCAACCTCTATTAGTTTTTTGTATTTCTGTACTGTCCATAGTGATTTTTCCTTTCTCATTTCTGATACTGTTTATATGAGTAGACTCTCTTTTTTTCTTGATAATTCTGGGTAGGGGTTTATCTATTTTGTTTATTTTTTGGAGAACCAGCTCTTGCTTTCATTGATCCTTTCTATTGTTTTATTCTTCTCGATTTTATTTATTCCTGCTCTTATCTTTATTATGTCCCTCCTTCTGCTGACATTGGGTCTCATTTGTTCTTCTTTTTCTAGTTTCATTAATTGTGAGTTTAGACTTCTCATACGGGAATGTTCTTCTTTCCTGAGGTAGGCCTGTACTGCAATATACTTTCCTCTTAGCACAGCCTTTGCTGCATCCCACAGATTTGGCGGTGTTGAATTATTGTTTTCATTTGTCTCCATATATTCCTTGATCTCTCTTTTTATTTGGTCATTGATCCATTGGTTATTTAGGAGCATGTTGTGAAGCCACCATGTGTTTATGCGATTTTTCATTTTCTTTGTGTAATTAATTTTTAGTTTCATACCTTTGTGGTCTGGGAAACTGGTTGGTACAATTTCAATCTTTTTGAAATTACCAAGGCTCTTTTTGTGGCCTAGTATATGATGTATTCTTGAAAATGTTCCATGTGCACTTGAGAATGTGTATTCTGCTGCTTTTGGGTGTAGAGTTCTGTAGATGTCTGTTAGGTCCATCTGTTCTAATGTGCTGTTCAGTGCCTCTGTCTCCTTACTTATTTTCTGTCTGGTTGATCTGTCCTTCAGAGCGAGTGGTGTGTTGAAGTCTCCTAGAATGAATACATTGCATTCTATTTCCCGTTTTAATTCTGGTACTATTTGTTTCACATATGTAGGCACTCCTGTGTTGGGTGCATATATATTTATAATGGTTATATCTTCTTGTTGGATTGACCCTTTTATCATTATGTAATGTCCTTCTTTGTCTCTTGTAAGTTTCTTTGTTTTGAAGTCTATTTTGTCTGAGATAAGTACTGCAACTCCTGCTTTTTTCTCCCTATTAGTTTCATAAAATGTCTTTTCCATCCCTTCACTTTTAGTCTGTGTATGACTTTGGGTTTAAAGTGAGTCTCTTGTAGTCAGCATATAGATGGGTCTTTTTTTTTTATCCATTCAGTCTTTTGATTGGTACATTCAGTCCATTTACATTTGGGTGATTATGGATAGGTATGTACTTATTGCCATTGCAAGCTTTAGATTCGTGTTTACCAATGGTTCAAGGTTAACTTCCTTACTATCTAAGAGTCTGACTTAACTCACTTAATATGCTATTACAAACACAATCTAAAGGTTCTCTTTTTTTTCTCCTCCTTTTTCTTCCTCTTCCATTCTTTATATATTAGATGTCCTATTCTGTACTTTTTGTCTATCCCTTGATTGACTTTGGGGATAGTTAATTTCATTTTTCATTTGTTAGTAATTAGCTGTTCTACTTACTTTACTGTGGTTTTATTACCTCTGGTGACAGCTATTAAACCATCGGAACACTTCCATCTATAGAAGTCCCTCTAAAATATCCTGTGTAGATGGTTTGTGGGAGGTAAATTTTCTCCACTTTTCCTTATCTGGGAATTGTTTAATCCCTCCTTCAAATTTAAATGATAATCTTGCAGGATAAAGTAATCTTGGTTCAAGGCCCTTCTGCTTCATTGCATTAAATACATCATGCCACTCCCTTCTGGCCTGTAAGGTTTCTGTGAGAAGTCTGATAATAGCCTGATGGGTTTTCCTTTGTATGTGATCTTATTTCTCTCTCTGGCTGCTTTTAATAGTCTGTCCTTATCCTTGATCTTTGCCATTTTAATTACCATGTGTCTTGGTGTTGTCTTCTTTTGGTCCCTTGTGTTGGGAGATCTGTGCATCTCCATGGCCTGAGAGACTATCTCCTTCCCCAGATTGGGAAATTTTTCAGCAATCACCTCCTCAAAGACACTTTTTATCCCTTTTTCTCTCTCTTCTTCTTCTGGTACCCCTATAATGGGAATATTGTTCCGTTTGGATTGGTCACACAGTTCTCTCAATATTCTTTCATTCTTAGAGATTCTTTTTTTTCTCCATGCCTCGGCTTCTTTGTATTCCTCTTCTCTAGTTTCTATTTCATTTATCATCTCCTCCTCCGTATCCAATCTGCTTTTAAACCCTCCATTGTGCTCTTCAATGATTGGATATCTGACCAGAATTCATTCCTGAGTTCTTGAATATGTTTCTGTACCTCCATGACCATGTTAATGATTTTTATTTTGAACTCCCTTTAAGTAAGAGTCATGAGGTCGATTTTATTTAAATATTTCTCAGGAGGCATATTAATAATTTTACTGTGAACCAGGTTCCTTTGGCATTTCATATTTGCATATGGCGCCCTCTAGTGCCCAGAATCTCTACTCTCTGGAGCTGCTCAGCCCCTGAAGCGATGTCTGGGATTGCAGGGAAGTGGTATTGATGCCTGGGGGGAGGAAAGAGCTGTTTCCTGCTTCCCGGCTGCTATACCTGTCTCCACTGCCTGAACCAGTGGGCTGAGCCCAACAGGTATAAGCCTCTATGCTTTGCATTTGTAGTTGCTGTAGACCGATCTTCCCTCTGGCTGGTCTAATGCCAGGGTAGGGTTTGCTGTTTGCGAGCCAGGTGCTGCTGGCCAGGAGAAAGGCGCAGTAGGCTGCATATCACAGAGGGGGTCCTTGGAGCCGTGTAGGCAGCCAGGGAGCTGGAGCACCTGAAGATCATGAAAGCTCCTAACCTGCTGGGAAGAGTGCACCTGGACAATTTTGTCTGCCTGTCCTTTCTCCTGAGCAGTAAAGTCTGTGCAATCCTTGCCCCTTTAGCAGCCCTCTTGCTAAGGGCTTCCTTGTTAGAAAGTCTCTCAGACTGCCCACCTTTCTTTTGTCTCAAAGCAGTTGGATATGGATCCCTGCTTTCCACAAGCAGCTGGAATCTCAGTCTCTCCAGGAATTCTGCCTGTCTTAGCTTTCCAACCCCCTAATTATGAGAGTATCATGCAAGCACCATGAAATGTAGGTTCATGCTCCCAGTGCAGATCTCGGGTGTTAGGTATTCAACCATCCCAGGTCTCCACTCCCTCCGTGCTCTGTTTCTCTTCCTCCCGCCAGTGATCTGGGGTGGAGGAAGGGCTTGGATCCCACCAGGCCACAGCTTTAGTATGTTTCCCTGTTATGTGAAGTCTCTGTTCTTGTCTCCAGGTGTATGCAGTTTGTTGTAGTCCTCTTTCCTGTTTCTCTTTCAATAGTAGTTGTATTAGTTATATTTTCATATTGTATGTGGTTTTAGGATGAAGCCTCTGTCTCACCTCTCACGCCACCATCTTTAATCCTCCTGCATTAACTCTTAAATTGCTTTTATCAATTAATAGTGGATAATAATAATAATAAAAGTTAACATGTAGTTGGAACTTAAAATGTGCTTGATACATACCAGGCTAAGTGTTTATGTACATTAACGTAGGCAATCCTCACAACCACCCAGTAGTGTTGGTGCAGCAGCCAGCCACCAAGATTGTCTCTAGTGATCCTTGGCCCCTGATATTTATACTCTGGTGTAGGCCCCCCACACACACTGAATAGGCTGATCTATGCAACCAGCTGGATATTGTGGAAAAGATGTGCTGTCTTCTGAGCCTAAGTCATAATATGTTACAGATTCTAACCAGCTCTCTCGGACAGCTCACCCTGGAGGATGCTAGCCGCCATGCTGTGGGGAAATCTAAACAGCTCTACAGAGAAGTCACATGGTGGAAAGCTGGGACATGCTAAGAGCCAACACCGACTCATCATCCAGGCGAGTGAGTAGGTCCTCTAGCCTCAGGCTAGTCTTCAGATGATTAAAACACCAGCCAACATCTTGACTGTAACATCCTGACAGAACCTGAACCAGACCCAGAACCACCCAGCAAAGCTGCTCCTGAATTCCTGCCCTACAGAAACTATGACATAGTAAATGTTTTGTTTTCATTTACTTAAGCCACCAAATTTTGGGTAAATTAGTTATACAGCAAGAGACAATAATATGGTCCAGTCTATTGTTATCCCCATTTTATAAGTGAAAAAAAATATTAAAGTTTTAGGGATATTATAAAACGAACTCAAGAGCACAAGGAAAATAAATGGAAGCACTTGGATTCAAACAGAAGCCTGTTATATTTCAAAACCTGTGCTACCTACTATACATACATATTCTGGGCAGAGAACAATAAAATTCACCCTTAAATGGCTCCCACACAGCAATCACTTCATATATTGTCTATTTTCCTCTAACCCTGGACAAGTAAAAGTAAAATAATATGATAATGCCATTTTTACAGTTCAAAAAAGTTGAATATTGGCAATACCATATGTTACAACGTAAGAAAATATTCCCACAGCAAATGCTTCCTTTTCCTGTGATATCATGTAGAGGCTGTGACATCTTTTAATGTTTACAAGGTTTTGAGGTAGAAGCATAGTGCTCCATATATAACAATACTCAGTAAAGTTTTAATTTATAAACTTTCTTTATATTCACAAATAATTTTGGAATTATTAAAAAGAGGGTAGGAAAAAGAATGACTCACAACAGATGAGGAAGAAAAAATATTTGTTTTACTACTTACAACAGAGGCAGCTATGTGCAAGCATATTGGCTCTCTCGTCCACTCTCCCTGACCTCCCCTTCCCTCTTTCACAGCACTTGCTAAATATTTGCTTTAACAAAGGTACAAACAACTAGGGCTCCGGCTGCCATCCTCACTGCTCTACCTTACTCTATTCCAGCCACACACACTCATGGGTCAGCCCTCCTCTGCATACACAATGCCTGCCAGAGAAGAACCACCACCCTGGATGCAATGAGAATGTGTCTATGCACATGTGTACATGTGGGTGCCACTGTGCACTGTGACCTGACCCTCTCCATCCAGCTGCATTTTGGCAGTTAATTCTGCCATAACAGCTTATCCTTCCCTTTCCTAGCCCCAGCCCAAACCCTTAAGATTATTCCTACATTTTTCTTATTTTCAGAATGTTGAAAACAGAACCCTCCTGGCTAGAGCAGAATCATGTGAGCTATACAAAATACGAAGCTGAAATCAAAATAAACCAGCAGGACAGACAAGAAACAGAAAAAGATCCTAGGCACATTGTTCATGTGCGAAAACTCCAGGGAGCCTCAAAGCACCCAATATTTCTACCTAAAGCATAAAGCAATATGATGCCTTCAGAAAGCAAATATTTCATAGAAAAGAATGGTTTAAAGTATGTTTTCTTAGCTCCTTTAACTGTCACAGTCCTCAAATGGAAGTAGACAAGAAAAGGGGAAATAACACTGAACTGAGTATTCAGAAAGCATGGATTTTTTTGTATAAGCTCTGCCAATAGCTAGCTGTACTATCTTGATAAATTTTTCCATTTCTCTGAGTCTTATTTTTTCTGCTGTAAAAGATGATAGTTTGACTATAAGACTCCTAAAGTCATTTCTGCTTTATCTGTTTTTGTTATTATTTGTAGAGGGAGCCACAAGTTAAGGAAAGTTGAAGAAGCTCAGTAGGGAGAAGTTAAAATAATTAGATCATAGAAATGATTAAAAGTGAGCAAATAATGGACTTTATTTTCATAAAGCAAAATGTTCAAGATGAAGATCAGCTGAACTTAATTTTAACTTTGGTCAGCTTGAGAGGAAATGAGCTTTATTTGCTGAGGCTGGTTTTCATAGGGACCTCCCTGACTGCGCTGGACGCCAAAGTTGTAATAGGCAGTGGGAAAGAATGTACATCTCCTCTTAAAACAATTTTCAAAGAACACATCTAATTATTTCTTCTAATGGTCTATTCCAAACAGAAAAAACATGCAGGTGGCTTTTCATTGATCATTTGATTTCACACATTTCATTACAGAGTATTGATAGAAGAAAGTAGAAGCTCCACTTTTAACCTTTATTTCCTTCTTTTCGTAAGGTCCATTTGCTGTCTGCCTCCCTCACTGAAGCTCAGAGTTCCAGAGGGCACAGTCAGATGATCAAATACAATGGCAAACCACCATAGACAGTGGTTTGCTGGTAAATGTTTAACAGTGGCTCTGCAGAGAGTTGAGTGCACTGAGTTGTAGCGCTTGCCATTTTCATGGTGTAAATACTCCCACTGGGGCTGATTTCAAGCAATCAATGTGGCATCAACTTGCTGAAAATTTTCTGAACAGTAACTTAAAAATAAGTTGTCATGAGGTAGCATATGCCCTCTCTAGCATACCACGGAACAGGTATTAGCAAAGCGATTTAGAAGTGCACTACTAACTCTGCCAGGAGGAGGTAAGTGGTTGGGGCCTAGGTGTTAGTAAGTGGCAGAGGAAGTTGTGAGAGTCTGCCAAATTAGGGACAGAAATAATTCACTAGGTCTGAGTCCTGGGTGTGTGGTGGGAAAGCAGAAGAGAGAGATTGTGAAGGGCCAAGTAGATTGTACTAAGAAGTTAGGATTTCATCTTGAGAACATAAAGGAATGTGGGATTTATCAAGGTCGTCGCTCAGCACAAGGCAATGACAAAAAATGACTTCTTTTAGGAAAATAACAGATGTAGTGGGAATTACGGACATATTCCAAGTCCAGCTTCAGAGATTTTAAGCAAAAATAGGGAAATTATTATAAGAATCACAACTTTATAGCAATGCATGTGGGTCAATTAAACTCAAATTAAACTTGGCTTTGCAAGAATTGTACCAAGCACTGGAAAGCTGTCTGGAATCCTAGACATGTTCTCTCTGTGTGTCTTAGATTTGCTTGGCTTCATGCCTCTACTTCTTTCTCTTTCTTATAAGAGTGGTTTCCTCTGCAACTTCATTTATATGTCAAGCAAATAACTCTTCCAAACTGGCCCAGTTAATAATAATAAAATTGGTTTATCTGCCTCTGATCAGGTATCTGCATACCTCTTATCCAATCACCTGTGCCATGAAGATGGCATGGAAAAAGAGGGCTGACTATGAGCCTGTAGCTTTAGGAGGACAAAAGGGTGGGCATTTGGGGGACAATTCTCACAAAAAGAGGTCACTGGAAACTGAGGAGATAGTCTTAAAAATATATACTAGAGGTTGGAAATGAGAGGGAATATTAGGGAAGATCCATATTTGAATTGAATCTCTTTAACGTTTTCTATGTGACCTTTTAGCAAGTTAGGTCACTTCTTCAAGAAATAATTCCTTCATGAATAACATGAAAATAATAGTGCCAGTCTTATTAAGTTACTGTAAGGAGTAACTGAGCTAACCCACATTAAAGAACTTAGGACAGTTCCTGATATGTACTAAGTTCTAATTAAATATGTTATCATTAGAAATGTATTGCTATTAATTTTCAAGTTAAAAATATAGAAAATAACTAATTGTAAACATACACACACACACACACACGAAGAACAACTAAGTAAATGAAAACACCTACATCCCCAGTATCCAGTATGTAACACTTTAACATTTTAGTAGAGACTATTCTAATGAGAGAAACATTTTTGCCTTTCTGAGTTATATTTGAAAAACCTTTGCAACCATTAGAATGTAGGCAGTACAAAGGTATACAAACACAACATAGTCATCATAAGCTTAGTAAACTCAATCTCACATATCCCAATAGATAAGCCATATGATTCCTGTTTCTCCTTGACACAATTCTAACAATACCTAACTTTTCAGTTCAAAGTAGATAAGAAGCAAGTTGGGAAAGAAACTCTACAGGAAAATACCCTTTCAATTATTCAGTCAATAATTACATAGTCACACTTTAATGCTGTAAGAAGTGATACCAATAGCCTTAGAGGGAGAGAAGACATCCAATATATTAGGGAAAAAAATAAGTAAAAACTCAAAAGATAAGATTTTGGAGTCATTTGGTGTAGGAGTAAGTGTCCATTAGATACCAAGTATTAGCAGAGACTTGACTGAATGATAATCTTTGCAGTGATGGATAGCAGTAACCACAAATCAAGGAAATTTCCATAATGCTCTGTTGGTGACAGCAATGGGGCATTCCTAGAATTCCAAAAATCAATGTAATTAAATCATGACATATTAAGAGTTTCTTGACATGTAATGGGAAATAATTTTTATCTGCAGTGCCTCTAATAGATTGGCAGAAGCTGTGTAGAGTATGGTGTTAAGAATGATTCTGAGGCTTCATATGTACTCTTAGGACAAGGAGACTTGATGCATTCTCACTAATGTATGTGTTGGGCTTCAGAGCTGATAGGGACTTCCTTTGTGTGTTTATCTATCCTGGGCTTGACCATACCTCAATTAGAGATATTAACACACATATAGAAAAAACTGTCAAGACAGGTAGGAATTATTAGCATAGGACCTGATTTGGGAAATGCCAATTTTATCAGTGTCTAAGTAACATTTTAAATAACATCCTAAATCCAAGAGACAAGACTAATTTATTCAAAGAGACATCTGTCATTGTGATTTTGGAAAGTTTAGAGTTTAGGCTAAAATAACCCCTCTGACAATTATTCTTACATAAAACAAGTCATTTCTCAATTATGATTTGAGACATCTCAGATACCTTAATAATGGAAGAGGAATGTCTTAACTAGGGGAAAAAAAAATTCTGATCACTAAAAAGTAATATCTGATATGAATAATTGAAAAATACAGGTTTAAAATTCTGCTTCTTGCGAACTTACTTAATGTAAATCAGCCACCCATCTCCCCACTGGTCTCAATTATATAGCCTATATCCACTCAAAAAAAGAGGTATCACTGAATATACAAGACCTTCAAGGAACAATGACTCAACTTACACCTGATTTTTTATGTATATAATATTGTGAATTTTTTATCATAAGTAAGTCCTCCCCCCTACACACATACACAGAGAGGACCAACATTCATATTTATTATAACTATGGCCATGAAAGTAAAATAATTATCATCATAGTTACTACATGCTTTATATTAAATATTTAATAAGTGATGTCATAGATCCCTTGTAGTAATCCCTGGAAATGAGAATTATTGTTATTTCCACTTTCCAGGTGAGAAATCCAAGACTTGAAAAGGTTAAGTGTCTTGTCCAATGTCACACATCTAATAAGTGGTAGAGCCAGGATTTGAACCATGGTGGTTCAAATCCAAAGCCCTCTTGCAGCTGGCCCAACAGAAAGATACCAAACCTGATTCATGTAGCCCTCAACTTGAGGCTGACCTTAGACTTTTATTCAGGAAGCAGTAAGGATTAGGTTGAGAGTCATGTGCAAAGAACAGTCCATATCTTACTTGCAAGGGTAAGGATCAGACTCTATCATGGTGACCACACTCACAGGCTGCTCCAGTGCAGCTTGGCCTCTATACTAGTGACTTAAAAACATCTTTGACTGACCCACATTAAGAAATACATTTAACATTGCGTCCAAGAATGCACTCATGAACACACACACACACACACACACACACAAATACCTAATAAACAAAACTTCACAGAACAGAACTTACTCATATGTGATACAGCCCAATTTTTCTATTCCACTTATTCCATTCTATTTTACTACTTGTCAAGACTCACCAAATTGCCTTCCTGACTGCTATTTTGAATAATGCTGCTATACACTTACTCCAAAGATATGTCTCCCACCCCATCTCCCTCTTTTTCATCCCACTTATTGTAATAAGATCATTGTATTCTGTGAGAGACATGTATTTTAGAAATGCCTTTATTGAAAATGTTCTAATACAATTTTATCATTTCTTGTGAAAGAACACTAATTATTTGGCAATAATACCTCATTTCTTTGTGATACCAGAGAAATGTTTGTATAAACAAAATAGGAATACAAAAGTAATGCAACAAAATATAGTGACCATGGTTTAAATAATATTTATCATGTCTGTTGACTATTCACACACACACACACACATACACATATTATTGTTTAAATTGTCTCTATATTCTCTGAAAATACTTGGATAGACTTTCACCAACTTGGAATAGTAAATTGAGTTTGTCTATCCTAAAGTATAGGCTATGTGGCTTGTATAAAATTAAATATGAAGGGCCCTGTGGGGCACGTTAAATAAACAGTGATTCTCTAAACTAATAACTGTTCCTTGGTACAGCCAGTTTCTATATTAACATGTCATGGATGTGTGGGTTTGAATATGAATACCGTGGTGAAAATGAAAATCTAAGGGATAAATGTTGTAGTCACAAGGATTGGTTTCCACTTGGAGCTGCTTCTTACATGGTCCCGTTTAAGCAGGGCAAATGACAATAGGGATTTATTGACTGTCCTCGACAATAGGCACACCCCCTAATATCAAGTAGGTTACTTAGGGGACATGGGGATGTTTTTTCTCAGGTTCTTGAGGGAGAAGAAATAGAGAAAATAAGAAAGTAAAATGTAAGAAGTCAGAATTCAGAGGGACCCTGAATAACTACTTTGCAAAAATGGCCACAAGACTTTAAAAGTACATACTGTTTAATTTTTATATTGCTTATATTTCTGAAATGTAAAATCCCCTTCTTTTCCCTATATATTCTTTCATAGAGTCCTCATAATTAATTTTTTTGTTTTGTTTGTTTGTTTTTTGTGTTTCAAACATCAACTAAAGGGACTGAGTTTTACATCTGGGTTGATACATTGAGTCCAGGGGACAACACATTTGGGATGACAGGAAAATATGTAACTGAATTATGTCAGTAGAAGCAGGGTTTGGTGCTTATATGAGTCATATAAACTATATTTTAGGCTCCTCGTGTCCAGTGAGATAAGTGCAGACTCACAACTTCCTCTGCCACTTACTAACCCAGCTCCGAAAACTTACCTCCTCCAGGCAGAGTTAGTAGTGCACTTCTAAATCACATTGGTAATATCTGTTCCATGGTATGCTAGAGCAAGCATTTGCTACCTCATGACAGCTTATTTTTACATTAGTGTTCAGAAAAATTTCAGCCAATTGATGCCACATTGGTTGCTCAAAATCAGTCTCAGTGGGAGTATTTACACCATGAAAATGGCAAGCACTACAAAAGAGTAAACTCACCTCTCCCCTGACCCAGTGTTAAACATTTACCAGCAAACCACTGCCTGTGGCTCTTACCATGGTGGTTTGCCATTGTATTTGATCATCTGACTGTGCCCTCTGGCACTCTGAGCTTCAGTGGGGGGGAAAGACAGCAATAAATAATCTTTACTGCAGGAATCCCGGAGTCATTAATACAATAACCTTAATTGTCATTTTTCCAAGAAGGTGATATAGTAAGCAGTACGTTTTATTAATTTTTTAAAAGAGTGACTCCTAGAATTAGTGTTTAGTGAACTATTTTAAGGCAATTCAGGCCCACTAAGGTGCCCGCCATCTTGGGATCAGGAGCTGCCTTTTTGTTTCCCGCAGCCTCCAATCACCAACGTCCAGATGGTCACACCACCCTAAGACCCAATCACCAACAACCAGAAGGTCACACCACCCTAAGACCCAATCACCAACAACCAGAAGGTCACACCACCCTAAGACCCAATCACCAACAACCAACGATCACACCACTCCCTTAAGACCCAATCACCAACATCCCCATAGCAGGACACACCCAACCCCAACTCCTCAAAAACACGCTTCCTCACCCGTGAGCTGCTGCTCTCTACTCAGAGACAGGAATTTTCATCTTCTCTTTCAGCCGTTAAAATCTCTTGTGTGGGTTCATGCCTCACTGATTTATTTCAGGGAAGGGAGGCTCACAGCAGACACCCTTTCAATGGTGCCGTGACTCAGATCGAGGCTCTCCCATTGACCTTGCTCTTCCTCTGGGAACTTGAGCTGCCTTGGGAGCCCTCACTCCCCAATCCTCCTCCACGAACCCACCTTCCATCTGCCAGGTCACTTGGTCTCCCACCCAACACCGGCCTTCAATTTGGTAAGTTTCCCTTCAGGATTGACTTAAATGCCCCTGTGGAACCTGGGAAGTGACCATTGAGCATCTGGCACCCCCATGTCTTCTCTGGGGCAGGGGAACCCCCAGCCACAGCCTTCATGGCCGTGGTTGATCCCCATAGTCGACCCTTCTCTGCCTCCCCATGGTGAGAATCTTCATCCACTGAGGTTCAGTCCCCCTTTATCTACTCGTAAACTCCTGGTACCAGGTACCAAGCCTCCTCGGCATTTTTCACCTCGATCACCTGGTTAGAGGTGGTGACAACCCCTAGCCATGTTCGGTCTTCTCCTCAACGTTTCCTTATCACTCTAGGATGCCTTTGCGATCTGTGAATGGTCTCATTCTCATCATGGGAACTGGCCCTTCCATCCCCATACACTCACCATTGGGATGTTTACTCGATAATCTCAAACCCTCTGCTTTACTCCCAACCTCAAACCTTTCAAACTTATTCGCTACTGTAATGAGGTAGGGCCACAATATTCCGATAATCAGTCCAAGTGGCCACCCAATGGCTCTTTAGATCCTGACATTCTCCAAGATTTATGTAACTTCTGCGAGTGTATGGGCAAGTGGGAAGAGATGCCAGGCTTTTTCCTACCTCTGAACCAAGCTCTCTCTCTCTCCCCTGCAATCCTAAACACCTACTAACCCTAAAGTCCTCACCCTTCAACAAACCAGATCCCACTACATCCTCTTGACTTTAACCCCGCTGACAAACCCCATCCTACTGACCCCAAATCCCTATGGCTCCTCCTCCTCCTTCTCAACCACCCAGTCCTCCTGGTGCCGCCACCGAACCTACACAGCCTCCTCCTCCTCAATCCCCCCTAGGTCTCCCACCACAAGTTCCTGTCAGTGGCAGCACAGCAATGCCACCTCAACCAGTTCCCCTTCCATCCCGAGATCCCTACCAAGTCCCCCAGTTACTCAGTCTCATACCCAAGTCATAGCCCCACTACGAGAGCTAGCAGGCACAGAAGGCGTTGTTTCGGTCCATGTCCCTTTCTCCCTCTCTGACCTGTCTCAAATAGAAAAGAGATTGGGCTCCTTGACCTCTAACCCGGCCACTTATATAAAGGAATTCCAGTATCTGACCCCATCATATGATCTAACCTTTCATGATGTACACGTGATCCTCTCCAGTACCCTTCTACCTGAGGAGCCCAGCCAAGTCTGGGAACAGGCTAAAACTTATGCCAATGAAGTCCACCAAACCGCACCTACTCACCCTATCGGTGCATAGGCAGTTCCCGATTGAGTCCCCAATTGGGATATTAACACCCCCAGGGGAGTCATTAGCTGAGATCAATTTATCACTTGTCTCATGGCGGGTCTAAAAAGTCAGCTAATAAAGGTATCAATTATGAGAAACTCCAAGAAATTATCCAAGATAAAAATGAAAACCCCTCCATATTCCTAGACCATCTTACTAAAGCCCTTCTACAATATACCAATTTAGACCCTGAAACCCCAGACAGGAGACAACTACTTATAACTTACTTTTTCTCCCAAAGCTTTCCCAACATAAAGGTTGAACTTAAATGTCTAGAAAGGGGACCCTTGACTCCCCAGGCAGAAGTCCTGGCAGTAGCCTTCAAGGTATACAATGGAAGAGATGAAAAAGCCCATAAACAAAAATACCAAATGATAGCTAAAGCCTTCGACCCTGCCTCAACCACTGGTACCCGGGTAACCCCGCTTCTCAAGGAACAACCAGGAGGGCCTCCTGGTCCATGTTTTAAATGTGCCCAATTGGGACATAGGACTAGGGCTTGCCCAAATCCCTGGAAACCCCCCAGTCCATGTCCTAAATGCCATCAGGAGGGACATTGGGCTGTTGACTGTCCTTGCATGCTGAGAGGTGCCAGGCCATACAGCCCCAACAACGCACCTATAGACCTTCTGGTCCTGGCCACTGATGACCGAGGGGGCCCAGGACTCCCACACCCAGCTACTAACATCATTTGGTGGGAGCCCAGGGTGATCATTGTGGTAGCAGGCAAGCCCATCTCCTTCCTATTAGACACCAGAGCTACTTACTCAGTCCTGAAGGAGTTCTGGGGTTTCACCTACCTTTCACAGTCCTCTATAGTCAGGGTAGAGGGCATACCCTATCAACCTTTACAAACTCCCATGCTTCACTGCCTCTTTAAGGGTGTTACTCTCTCTCATTCCTTTTTAGTGATTCCCCGTTGTCTGGTTCTCCTCAGGGAAGGGACCTTTTATCCAAGCCAGGGGCCACTGTCACCTTTACCTTTGGCCCATGCCCCAACCACAACTCGCCTTTGATCCCTTTTCTACTTGCTCTCCAAACCATTCCAAACCCACCTCCTTCCCCTTTTCCCTTCCCCCCTTGCCAGATAAACCCCATAGTCTGGGATACCTCTACCTGCTCCATTGCCACCTGCCCACCTGTGACCATCAAACTCAAAGACCCTACCTCCTTTTCCTCACAATCTCAATACCCCTTACCTCCCAAAAGCCTATTGGGTTTACAACCCATCATCCAGGAACTCCTACAAAAAGGCCTTTTGAGACCGGCCAATTCCCCTTACAACACCCCGATACTGGCTGTCAAAAAACCTAATGGCTCTTATAGGCTAGTTCAGGATTTAAGGATTATCAGTGCAGCTGTTATTCAAATCCATCCAGTAGTCCCTAATCCCTATACTTTATTATCCACTATCCCTGCCTCTTCTACTCACTTCTCTGTTCTTGACCTCAAAGATGCATTCTTCATGATCCCCCTCCATCCCAACTCCCAAGATCTTTTTGCCTTTACATGGACTGATCACATCACCCAAACCTCCACTCAGTTAACCTGGACAGTCTTTCCTCAAGGCTTCAGGGATAGTCCCCACCTCTTTGGACAAACCTTGGCACAAGACCTCAAATCCCTCACTCTCTCAGGCTCTACTCTTCTTCAATATGTTAATGATCTTCTCTTATGCAGTCCCTCCTTACAAACCTCTCAGCAAAATACTATTCTCCTTTTCAGATTTCTCTCAAAAGACGGGTATTGGGTCTCACCTTCCAAAGTCCAACTTTCCACCTCTGAAGTGACTGACTTAGGAGTTCTACTTAACCCTGGCCATAAAGCTATTACCTTAGACAGAAAGAAACTCATTCAAAACATACCCATTCTCCATACAAAAGATGAAATCCTCTCCTTTCTAGGACTCGCTGGGTTTCTCTGCTCATGGATTCCCAATTTCTCCCTCCTAGCCACTCCCCTCCACTCACATCCCAAGGATCCACTTCGGAACCTCTCCTAACACCTGTAACTAAGCCCTTTCATAAACTTCAAGAGGCTCTTTTACAGGCCCCTGCTCTCCACCTCCCTGATCTCACGTGCCCCTTCTTCCTGTTCATCTCAGAAAATCAAGGGTTTGCTCTGGGAGTCCTAGGTCACAAGTTAGGACACTCCTTTGCCGCCAACCCCTATCTTTCAAAGTGGCTAGACCCCACCATTTGGGGATGGGCCCCCTGTCTGTGGACTCTGGCTGCAGCTGCCATCCTCATCCAAGATTCAAAGAAGCTCACTTTTGGGTCACCCACCACTGTTCTGTCCTCTCACCATCTTTCTGAACTTCTTACCTACAAAGGCTTACAAACTCTTCCCCCTTATAGAATCCTGTTGCTTCAAGTCACTCTAATCAAGGATACTTCCATCAAATTTGAAGTCTGCCCTCCCCTCAATCTTTCTATCCTTCTCCCATTTCCTACCAAATCATGGGAAGAAATAAAATCTTCCTCTAACTCTCACAGCTGCCTACAAATCCTAGATGAGTTACTACCCTGCCCTTCTCATATCCAAGAGGGGGCTCTCCCTCAACCCACACATACTTGGTTCACTGATGGCAGTTCTTTTATTCATGAGGGTGTCTGTCGAGCCAGATATGCCATTGTCTCCCTTGATCAAACCATCAAGGCAAAGCCACTGCCCCCTAACACCACAAACCAACAGGCAGAATTAATTGCCCTCACCCATGCTTTCACCTTACCACAGGGATCTTCACTTACCATCTACACTGATTCTAAGTATGCCTTCCATATCTTACTCTCCCATGCAGCAATCTGGAAAGAAAGGGGACTCCTCAATACCAAGGGCAGCTCCGTTACTAATGTTAACTACATCATACAACTAATAGAGGCCTCATACCTACCAAGTGCCATAGGCCTAATACACTGCTGTGCTCATCAGTCAGATCAATCTTCCATCACTCAGGGAAATAGCAGAGCAGACAAAGCAGCCAAATTGGCAGCAATGACTTCTATGATGGGTACACTCACTTTCACATCTAATAACCCTTCTCTTCTCCCATAGACTCCAAGTCACCTTCTACTAAGGCCATACTCTCCTATGTACATAACCTATTTCTTCCTACCCTTCAATGTTTACAACACTTTCTAAGACCCACCGACCTCTCTCCTCTTCAGACATTACCTTTCTGAAAACATTTACCACCTCATACAAGACCTGCCAAAAGGTCAATACTAATTCACCTTCTCAACCTCCCTCCTTCCCCACTCATCAGGCATGGGTACTCATTCCTGGGACTGAGTGGCAGCTCAACTTCACTCATATGCCCTCAGTAAAACACTACTGATACCTTCTAGTACTGGTAGACACATTTTCAGGTTGGGTTGAAGCTTTCCCAACAACTAACAAACAAGCTCAGACAGTTTCCACCATTTTGTTATCAGAGATCATACCTTATTTTGGAGTACCTATTTCCTTACAATCAGACAATGCCCTAAATTTATCTTCCAAGTTTTCCAGACAACCACTAAAGCTCTTAATATCCCCTGGCATTTCCATGCCCCATATCACCCACAATCCTCAGGTAAGGTGGAGAGAACCAACCAAACTCTTAAATCCTTCCTTACCAAACTATCCATGGAACTCCTCTAGACTGGACAAAGCTTCTCCCTTTAGCTCTGCTCCAACTCCGGGCTTTACCCAAAAAACCTACCTCACTTTCTCCTTTCAAACTCATGTACTTCTTCCCTATGCTTCCACCAGGTCTAAACTCTGAACCCCCCACTCTTCCTTCTCATCTTATACCTCCACTACTCCAACACATCCACTCTCTACTATGGTCCCATGCTGACCTCTACACACCAAGACCTCATGACCCTCCCTCTCCTATCTTCTATCAACCCAGAGATTCAGTCCTCCTCTCTTCTCCTAACCAGGTATCATCACCCCTAACTCCCAAATGGCAGGGACCCTATCAAGTAGTCCTATCCACTCCCACTGCAGTCAAACTTACAAAATTTCCCCACTGGATCCACAACTCTCATGTAAAACCCTTTGTCTCATCCTCTCCCCTTTCCTCTGAATCTCCCACAGATTCCTATTCCTCCAACCCAACGGGACCACTTACTCTCTGCATTTTGCAACACCCATCTCCACTTCCATCCATCTCCAAAGAAGCCTCTACCAGTATGGACTCCTGAGACCTACTCATGGCAGCCACACACCTAACTTGAAAACTCACAATTCCAACCTTTACTTTAATTATCCCACTAGACCTATCTCCTTCAATACCCACCCTTTCCTCTCTCCCAGATTACCCTTCTGCCTGCCAAGTTACTGATTACCTCTGCCCAACAGGTTACTTTCAATCCTCCACCCATGTTTCCAAAAAGCTGCACTCTCTCTAAAATAACAAGGACCCCATAAAATCATCCTTACCACCCCAACAGCCATAAAAGTTAAAATGCTCCCTAGATAGTTACATATTTCACAGGTAAAACCCTATCCCTCTTCTCCAGGTTCACCCTCAACTCCACAGACTACAAACCCTCCAGTAACCTACTCTACAACTCAAACAAGACCTCTCTGAGTCCAGTTTTCATCTCAGCCTACGTCTCTTCCAACCATCCCAGAACACCACACCCCCAAAGATACAGAAGGATAAGTACAACACCTACATAATTTTGATCATTTCCTATGAGCCCAAACTTGCATAACTTTGCTCATTTCCTAGCCATCTTATTAGAGGAACTTCCCCTATACTTGACTTCTACCACCTTACATATAATAATTCAAGATTTATGGTTGCAGGGAACCCTTTCAGACTTATCCTCATATGAAATTGCTACCTCTTCCTCATGCATTCTCTTACTCCAAGCCTTCTTCTCTTAGTTATACTCACTCACTCAACCTCTAACCCATGGCTCAAATCCTTCCCACATACCTCAATCAAACAATCTCTCACACAGCCCAAATCATCCAAACCTTTAATGGAACTATCCAACCTCCTTGCTGGGTCTGTCTTCACCTTTGTCAGCAGTCTCAGCAACCCCTGCTCCCCTAAAAGCCTGGATCAATACCTCAGCAGGACTTGACTTCACCGAGACAGCTAACCCCAGAGGCATAGCCCTAGCTGAGGGATCTGACATCAGACTACCAGGAGCATTAGACGAACCTTAAAAGCCCACAGCTTCCCCAAACGGGCCATTATTGGCCCATCCCAAAGTAAACTTCATATGACCCATACTGCCCCCTTGCGCATCTCTTGAACACAACAAAACCATTTTATCCCAGTAGGCTCCTTAAACCCTTCCCTCTGCAAACGCACCCTCCAACTCCCCCCACCATCAACCCACTGCAATACCAACCATCTGGGATCTCTCCTAAGAGTCCCTTGGTATAATTCCTTAAAAGTCAGTTTAAACACCACCACATCCCAATACTGCCAAAACAGGGGAAAATACCCCCTAAAGGACACTCCCTTAGCTCATGGGGGAAACCAAGAATGCCAACAACTCAACATACCCGAAGGTAGAATCTTCTTAAATCAAAAATATGCAGCTCTTAGCCAAGAAAGTCCAAGATACAACCAGCCTCACCTCTATCCACTCTAACATGTGCAGCATTAAGCTCCTCTTTTCAAATATGGCATAAATTTGAAGCAGTCCAACATTTACTTCCCAAGCCACCCCCAGATATTCTCCACTTATCCCGCTTTGACCTCATTGGATGTCTATCCTTAGAAACAGGCATCTTTTGGGTATGCAGAGATAAAGCATATGTCTGCTTGCAAACCAACTGGACTGGGACTTTTACTTTAAGCCTCCTCACTCCCACCCTTTCCAGAGTCACACCTGACCTTCCCATTTCTGTCACCCCTATAATCCCCATCAGAGCACGCCATGCTGTACAATTAGTTTCCCCTAATTGCTACCCTAGGAATAATCATGGGTACCAGACCAGGAATTGGAGCTCTAGGAATATCCCTTTCAGAGTTCCCTAAGCTATCAAGGAAACTCACAAAAGGGCTGAAAGAAGTCTCTAACCAATTAGAACACGTACACGATCAGGTAGACTCACTAGCCTGTTGTTCTCCAGAACTGCAGAGGTCTAGACCTCCTTACAGCTGCACAAGGTGGCATATGTGCCCTACTCCAAGAACAGTGCTGCTTCTATACCAACAAATCTGGTCTCATCCCTGATGGCACAAAACGTCTCTGCGAACAAGCCTCCAAACTTCTAGAAAACTCCCCTAGCAATCCGTTCCCTGACCCCTTCAACTGGCTCCTGCCCCTCCTAGCCCTTATTACCTTTATTATTCTCCTTCTCCTTTTCCTTCCCTACTTCATTAACCTATTCCAAAAATTCATTCAAAATCAAATTTTGAAAATTTCTAACCATACTGTCAATCAGTTGCTCATCCATGACTATCAAGGCTTTCTCACAAAGAATAATTAAACCAGCTATGATGATGTCACAAATCATCTCAGATGCCCACCCTTCCCCAACTCTACAGCAACGGCCTCTCCGACCCCAGAATCTGGGCCCCCTTCCAGCAGAAAGTAGCTAGAAAATGAGACTCTCTGCCCAGTTCCCCAGAGGCCCATATTAAGAAAAGAAAAAGATGGGGATGAAGGCAATTCTGGTGTGCTAAGGTGCCTGCCATCTTGGGATCAGGAGCCACCATTTTGTTCGCCTGCCATCTTGAGATCAGGAGCCATCATTTTGTTTCCCGCAGCCTCCAATCACCAATGGCCAGATGATCACACCACCCTAAGACCCAATCACCAACAACCTGATGATCACACCACCCCCTTAAGACCCAATCACCAACGTCCCCATAGCAGGACACACCCAACCTCCAACTCCTCAAAAACACGCTTCTTCACCGGTGAGATGCTGCTCTCTACTCAGAGACAGTCATTTTCTTTTCCAGCCTTTAAAAATCTCTTGTGTGGGTTTGTGCCTCCCTGAGTTATTTTGGGGTAGAGAGGGTCATGGCGAGATACCCTTTCACTGTTCACTTTGGGAAATAAATACTACACCAAACTAAAAGAATTTACTTCCAAAAATAAAGAATTTTATTGATCTAGAACCAATACAATGACATGATCACAATATGCCAGTATATGGTTCAAGCCAAGTGGCTGGAAACATATCAGACATGCCTTGCAATTTTGAGTGCAAATAAGAAGACTTTATTGATTTTCTCTGGTTGCTCGACAGCCAAGCCCATGGGTGATGTAGGGCTACAAATCCCATCAAATTCACAGGAACTTTTCGACAGACTGTGTCTGCCTTCTGTGTTACAGTGATATGGTTGAACCCTTCTTGGGTTTATACATTGATATAGCCTGGGATAACATGCCACTGCAATTATAACTTTCTAGCTAAAGAAAATGTCCCAATGAGAAAAATAAAAAGCAAAAACCAATGGGATTTTCCTTCTCTCCAATTCATGTTTATCTTTTTCTTTTTTATTTGATAGTTATGTTTATAAAAATGCAATTCTGTTATATTGTAATAATTTTTATTGAAAAAGCATTTTTCATCATTTTTGGTGAAAATTCTGGTAAAATTTTCAAACACTATAAAAGCATATGTGATTTAAGAAAAAAAACCTCTTCCAATCCATCGTACTTGTCTTCTTTTCCAAAGTTGTTGCTGAGACCAGTTTCTTTGAAATTCTTTCAGATATTTTCTATGTATATATATAAATATGTTTTGGGGTCTTTTTGAAAGGAGATAAATACATTGAGAATTGCATAATTTTCAATTCATCATGTTTGGAAGGTTTCCTGAATGAGGACCTTTTTCATGTAACACTGAAGCAGAGCAGGGATATGGGACAAGGGTCATTGTAAAATCTACTTTGGCTGTGAAACAGGCCCAGCTTATTCTTTAACATATGCTACATGCATTCCTTCCGCCAGTTGTCTTAATCAATTAAGTAACATCATAATCAGGATGACAGAGAGCCCTCCCAAGTGTAAAAACCTACATGGGTAAAGAATGCCAAGATCCAGATCAACACAGTCACCTAAATAACCCTATTCTTAAGACAAAACTTCAAATAAATTTTTAACCATCTGTATATATCATGCTTTATACCAACCCCCAGCCAAAAAATTCCATAGAACTACAAACCTAAACCCTTAAAGCATGCCTCTTCTCTGAGGTTGTCTGCACTCCCCCTTTGTTTAAATATTTAAATACTTTGCTTAAATAAAACTTGCTTGCTGTTGCACTTTGTGTCTGATTTATTTTTTGCAGCAAAGACAAGAACTTGCAGATATCCACCACCAGTGGTGTCTTGTCACTTTGCTATTTCATTCAACCTATTAGCCTTTAGTGTATTTTCTGTTTTACTTCTGATGAGGAGGGAAGCAGCTTCAGGGAGGGAGAAAGGAGGGGGTTTCACTCTCCCATCACCTGGGCAACCCAACAGAACTGTGGCCATTAGATCACATTCTTTAGAAGCCTACCCGAAAGTCTCCTTTGCTTGCTTTAGGAAGTTCTCAGAACATAAAACTCACTCTATCCAGTGTTCTGAGGCTTCCCCAAATTCTGGATGGTAGGGACATAGTTCCCATGCCATGGAGATCAAGAAGACATTGGATGCCAGGTGACCCTGGCTTTAGGAGTTGGTGAGGCACTTGCCCCACCAAGCAGGAGAGTTCAATGAACTTTTCCTTCCCATCCTACTTTTTCCCCTTACTTTCTGTTGCCTATATGACTGCACAAATAAAAGGGTCACTTTTCCTGGCACTATGCAGTTCTGACACTTGTTACTACTTTCATTTTAATGAGTTCCTTTCTTACCTGCACCTGTTTGAAATATTTGTGAATTCTTTTCTGACCAGGGTCAAAAGCTCTCTGTCCCCCAACCATGTTGAGGTTTCTCCTAGTGGGCAGGAGAGACTTCCCCAGGTGGGACAGCCTGGCAACAACTTGAGACAGAAGGGACTAATATAATGATCTCAAGTGAAATACCAAGTTTAACTAGCTGGATTGGTCTCTTAAAGAAATACAGCCAATAATAACTGATGTACAACTCAACCCAACCATTCTATAAGACTACAACACCATTTTTATGGTCTGAGTATTAATCCTCACAAAAATACAAAGTGTACAAGAGAATGTGGCATAAATGGGAAAGTGGAGACAAGTAGGAGCTTGTAGGTCATATACAGAATGTGGCTTTATTGTAAGGTTAATATGAACCCATTTAAGGTTTAAGTGTTTACTGAGCCTTTGTACTAGTCATATATCCTGTGATGTCAAATACAGTAACCAAGAGCTGCATATGGTTACTGAGCATATGAAATGTGGCAGGTTGAAATGAAACACATTATAAGTGTAAAATACACATTCATTTTTTTAAGACTTAGAAAATTTAGAATGAAAAAATTACTGTAAAACATACCAATAATGTTTAAATTGGTTACATAGTTTAAATGATAATATTTTGGAAATATGGGATTAAAAATATATATAAATAAAATTAATTTCATCTATTTCTTTTTAGCTTTTTAATGTGGATTATAGAAATTTTTAAATTACGTGTGGTGCTCCTGTTACATTTCCTTTGTACAACATAATAGAGACAAAAAAAATCTAAGTGCACACTAGAAATGTTACTTGTTTATTTATTGCATTTCTCATAACTCTGAAACTCTACTTGAATTCTTTTTAAGAATGGATATTAAGTCTAGGATAACCAACACTTTTATGTGGTTGGTTTCCAAGTGGCTTTAGAAATGAATTCTCCATGTTTGCATTTGAGGATTACTACCTAGTCTGAGAAGCAGTGTGGCAAACCAGAAAAATGATTATAGTCTGTGTCATGAGGTCTGAATTCAAGTACTTACTACAGACATGTCTTTTAACTTCAATATTATCATTGTTAACCAAGAATTCTATCATCTGGTCTATTATCTATCTCAGTGTTACTGTATCAAATGAGAAAAAATCTTAATGAATTATTAAATACCCTTTAAAAGTTGATTAAATGTATGTACTAAAACAAAGAACCTGGAATATTATTGGAAGTTTACATTTAAGGCTCCTTAAGAACCTACGGATTGTGGAATAATATATTTAATGTAATGAAACAGAATGGCCTTGAACCAAGAATAGTCTATCCGGAAAGATTATCATTTAAGTTTGAAGCAAGGATCAAACAATTCCCAGATAAGCAAAAGTTGAGTGAATTTACCTCCTAAAAACTGTCTCTACAGTGTATTTTAAAGGGACTGCTATAGATGGAAGTGCTCCTAAGGATAAATAGCTGTCACCAGAGGAAATAAAACCACAGTAAAGGAAGTAGACCAATTAATAACTAAGCAAATGCAAACTTAAATCAGCTACCCACAAAGTCTGCCAAGGGATACACAAAGAGTACAGAATATGACACCTAACATATAAAGAGTGTAGGAGGAAGAAAAAGAAGGGGGAAAAATACCCTTTAGATTGTGTTTGTAATAGCATAATAAGCAAGTTAAGTTGGACTTTAGATAGTAAAGAAGCTGCCTTTGAACCTTTGGTAACCATGAATTTAAAGCCTGCAAAAGCAATAAGTACATATTTATCAATAATCACCCTAAATGTAAGTGAACTGAATGCACCAATCAAAAGAAATAGAGATACAAAATGGAAAAAAAAACAAGATCCATCTATATGCTGCCTACAAGAGAATCACTTCAAACCAAAAGACATAAACAGACTGAAAGTGAAGGGATGGAAAAAGATATGCCATGCAAATAATAGGGAGAAAAAAGCAGGAGTTACAGTAATTGTAACAGACAAAAAGAAAGTAACAAGAGACAAAGAAGGACTTTACATAATGATAAAAGGATCAGTGCAACAAGAGGATATAACTATTATAAATATCTATGCACCCAACATAGGAGCACCCAAATATGTGAAACAAACATATTAATTAAAGTGGGAAATAGAATGCAATGCATTTATTTTAGGAGACTTCAACACACCACTCACTCCAAAGGACAGATCAATCAGACAGAAAATGAGTAAGGAGAGAGTCACTGAACAACACATTAGAATAGATGGACCTAACAGATATCTACAGAACACTCTAACCAAAAGCAGCATGATACACATTCTCCTCAAATACACATAGAACATTTTCAAGAATAGACCACATACTAGGTCACAAGAAGAGCTTTAGTAAATTCAAAAAGATTGAAATTCTACCAAATGACTTCTCAGATCACTAGGGTATAAAACTAGAAATAAATTGTACAAAGAAAACAAAAAGGCTCACAAACACATGGAGGCTTAACAACATGCTCCTAAATAATCAATGGGTCAATAACCAGATAAAAACACAGATCAAGCACTATATGGAGAAAAATGAAAACAACTCAATACCCCAACTTCTGTGGGAAGCAGTGAAGACAGTTCTAAGTGGAAAGCAATACAGGCTTATCTCAAGAAAGAATAACAATCCTAAATGAACAGTCTAAACTCACAATTAATGAAACCAGAAAAAGAAGAACAACTGAGGCCCAAAGTTAGTAAAGATCATAGTAGAAATAAATAAAACTGAGAATAAAACAAAAGAAAGAATCAATGAAACCAAGAGCTGCTTCATTGAGAAAATAAACAAAATAGACAAACCCCTAGAAAGACTTATGAAGAAAAAAGGAGAGCCTGCACACATAAACAGAATCAGAAATGAGAAAGGAAAAATCACTATGGACCCCACAGAAATACAAAGAATTATTAGAGAATACTATGAAAAATTGCAAGCTAACAAATTGGATAACCTAGAAGAAATGGACAACTTTCTAGAAAAATGCAACCTTCCAAGACTGACCCAAGAAGAAACAGAAAATCTGAACAAACCAATTACCAGCAATGAAATTGAATTGGTAGTCAAAAAAGTACCTAAGAATGAAACCCCTGGACCAGATGGCTTCATGGCTGTATTTTATCAAACATTTAGAGAAGACCTAATGCCCAACCTCCTTAAAGTTTTCCAAAAAGTAGAAGAGGAGGGAATACTTCCAAACTCATTTTATGAGGCCAGCATCACTCTAATACCAAAACCAGGCAAAGACACCACACACACACAAAAAAGAAAATTACAGACAAATATCCTTGATGAACATAGATGCAAAAATACTCAACAAAATATAATTAGCAAACTTAATTAAAAAATACATCAAAAAGATAATCCATCATGATCAAGTGGGGTTTATTCCAGGGATGCAAGGATGGTACAATATTCAAATATCCATCAACATCATATACGACATTAACAAAAAAAAGGACAAAACTCAAGTGGTCATCTCCAAAGATGCTGAAAAAGCATTTGACAAAATTCAACATCCGTTAATGATAAACACTCTCAACAAGATGGGTATAGAGGGCAAGTATCTCAACATAATAAAGGCCATATATGAAAACCCCACAGCCAATATCATACTTAACAGCAAGAAGCTGAAAGCCTTTCCTTTAACACCAGGAACAAGACAAGGATGCCGACTCTCTCCACTTTTATTCAGCATAGCTCTGGAGGTCCTCGCCACAGCAATTAGACAACACAAAGAAATAAAGGGCATCCAGATTGGTAAGGAAGAAATTAAACTGTCACTTTGCAGATGACATGTTACTATACATAAAAAACCCCAAGGAATCCACTCCAGAACTACCATATCCAATATCTGAATTCAGCAAAGTTGCAGGATACCCAATTAATACACAGAATCTGTTGCATTCCTATATATTAATGGTGAACTAGCAGAAAGAGAAATCAGGAAAACAATTCCATTTATGATTGCATGAAAAAGAATAAAATACCTAGGAATAAACCTAACCAAGAAGGTGAAAGACCTATACCCTGAAAACTACAAGACACTCATTGGAGAAATTAAAGAAGACACCAATAAATGGAAATACATCCCATGCTCATGGATAGGAAGAATTAATATTGCCAAAATGGCCATCCTGCCTAAAACAATCTACAGATTCAGTGCAATTTCTATCAAAATACCAACAGCATTCTTCAACGAACTAGAACTAATAATTCTAAAATTCATATGAAACCACAAAAGACCCCAAATAGCCAAAGCAATCCTGAGAAGGAAGAATAAAGCAGGGAGAATTACCCCAGCTTCAAGCTCTACTACAAAGCCGCAGTAATCAAGACAATTTGGTACTGGCATAAGAACAGACCCATAGGTTAATGGAATAGAATAGAGAGCCCAGATATAAATCCACACATATATGGCCATTTAATATATGATAAAGAAGCCATGGATATACAATGGGGAAATGACAGCCTCTTCAACAGCTGGTGTTGGCAAAACTGGGCAGCTACATGTAAGAGAATGAAACTGGATTACTGTCTAAATCCATACACAAAGTAAACTCGAAATGGATCAAAGACCTTAATGTAAGTCATGAAACCATAAAACTCTTAAAACATAGGCAAAAATCTCTTGAATATAATCATGAGCAACTTTTTCCTGAACACATCTCCTCAGGCAAGGGAAACAATAGCAAAAATGAACAAACAGGACAACATCAAAGTTAAAAGTTTTCGTATAGCAAAGGACACCATCAGTAAAACAAAAAGGCCTCCTACACTATGGGAGAATATTTTCATAAACAACATATCTGACAAGGGGTTAACATGCAAAATATATAAAGGGCTCACATTTCCTCAACACCCAAAAGGCAAATAAGCCAATTAAAAAATAGGCAGAGGATCTCAACAAACACTTCTCCAAAGAAAAGATTCAGATGTTCAACAGGCACATGAAAAGATGCTCCACATCACTAATCATCAGGGAAATGCAAATTAAAACCACAATGAGATATCACCTCACACCAGTTAGGATGGCCAACATCCAAAAGACAAGGAGCAACAAATGCTGGCGAGGATGCAGAGAAAGGGGAACCCTCCTACACTGCTGGTGGGAATGTAAATTAGTACAACCATTGTGGAAAGCAGTATGGAGGTTCCTCAAAAAACTAAAAACAGAAATACCATTTGATCCAGGAACACCACTCCTAGGAATTTACCCAAAGAAAACAACGTCTCAGATTCAAAAAGACATATGTACCCCTACGTTTATCACAGCACTATTTACAATAACCAAGAAATGGAAGCAACCTAAGTGTCTATCAGTAGATGAATGAATAAAGAAGAGGTGGTACATACACACAGTGGAATATTATTCAGCCATGAGAAGAGAACAAATCCTACCATTTGCAGCAACATGGATGGAGCTAGAGGGTATTATGCTCAGTGAAATGAGCCAGAAGGAGAAAGACAAGTACCAAATGATTTTACTCATTTATGGAGTATAACAAAGTAAAACTGAAGGAACAAAACAGCAACAGACTCACAGACTTCAAGAAGGGACTAGCGGTTACCAAAGGGAAGGGGTGGGAACGGTGTGTGGGGAGGGATGGGAAGGGAATTAAGAGGTACTATGATTGGCACACATAGTGTAGAGGGGCACAGGGAAGGCAATATAGCACAGAGAAGGCAAGTAGTGACTTTATAGCATCTTACTACGCTGATGGACAGTGACTGCAATAGGGTGTAGGGGGGACTTGATAATATGGGAGAATGTAGTAACCACAATGTTGCCCATGTTAAACCTTCATAATATTGTATATCAATGATACCTTAATAAAAATATACATATATATGCAGAAATAATGGACTCTAAAACAGTTAACCATCCCTCACATCCTCTGCCTCATTTTACAGATGAGGAAACTGAGTTTGGGCTTAACTCAGAGAGATTAAAACAAATAGTAGTTAGTTGGTTATTAGCATATTTAAGATAAGTTCCATGTCTGATTTTCTTGTCTTTTACAGTGTGTATCTGAATTGGTTCCAGTCCATTAATTCATTCCCAGTCAATGCCACCACCATGCATTCATTCCATTGAACTATTCCATAACTTACTAAGTTATCCTTGATTGCCCTTCTTTGTCACTCTCACCCCACCCAAGTCAATCCTACCTCCAGGGTGTGTCCTTCATTGGTCTACTTCTCTTCACCTGCACTGCTGTCAAATCCCGCCCCCCCCCACCCATCATTCTGCATTTGGAATATTAAAATGCGTACTAATTGGCTGTGGGTCTTTTTGTGCCCTCACAAGCCTTTTTCCACCAAGTAACCAGAGTGTTTTTTGAAAGTGTAAATATGATTACTATTCACCATAATTAAACCTTTACATGGTTTTATATTAACATTACAGTAAAATCCACATTCTGTACATGACTTACCAGCCCCTACTTTTCTCTCCAACTTCCCATTCATGCCCCTTCCTGGGTTCACTTTGTTTTAGACACACTAGCTTCCTTTTAGCTCCCCAAACAAGTCAACCTTTTTGTTTTCCAGAAGCTTTGCACAGGCTTTTGATGGGGTGTGTCCTACTCTTGGCATTTTGTGAGGCTAGCTCCTCCTCATCTTGTAGGTTGAGCTTAAATCATTGCCGGGGCCTCTAAGCAGGTTTCCATTGCTTTTTATCTCCACAGCATTTTCATCTAACTGAAAATACATACTTTTTTATTTAGTGACATGTTTACTGGATTCACTAGGCTAAAAGCTCAATAAAGGGCAAGCATCATAGTAATCTAACTGCCCTCTGAATACTTAACCTTATGCCTAGTACATAGTAAATGTTTAGCAAATACTTGTAAAATAAATCAATCATAATTAATTCTTATTGGAAAAATGATGAAGGGACAGTGAAAAAAAGAAATTGGTCATTCCCACTTCTCTGTTTGAGTAGCTACATTTCTTTTGCATTCATGCTCCTGCTAAAAAAATTGCAGGTAGCTCATCATGCAGTTTCCCAGAATTGGAAAAGTCAATGTGTAATGCTTGTAATGCTCACAGTTTGGGTGATTTCCCTTCTGTGTCGTCCCGCAGCCATGCATTATGGATGGTTCTCTTAAGAAAAAACTGCCACAGAATCAGCGAGAGCTAGAAGCCTGGTGCCTCCATCAAGACACAGTGGTTTTCCTGACTCTGTTCAATTCTTACTCCCTGGCCACTTAATTCAACCAATCATTTTCTGGAAAGAACAGCACAGTAGCTGGTATTTAATAAGACACAATTCTCTCCCAGAAACAACAGGATCTGAGTTGTCTGAGTGGGATTCTTATTTCACTATAGTTTATTCCTAATCTGGGAGTTGTATGCTAACAGCGCTGCCAAAACTCTAACACAGTAAAAAAATTTAGAGCTGTAAATTGTTACTGTCTAAAAACACATTTTTTTAATTAGTCTGTTACCAAGTTTATCAGGATACATGGGCAGAGATTGGAGAGAATAGAGAATGGAAGCTGACATCCGTTGAGCAATTGTTGGTCACAGGAAACCAGCTGAATACTTTACACATTGCTTCTTTTATCTTCAAAAAGAATCCCTGTCAGGTAGACATGATCATTTGCCATTTTATCCCCACCTTATGTTGGCAGAGCTGAGAGCTTAATTAAGTTACCCAAAGCTACACAACCAAAGACAGAGCTAGGATTTGAAATCATGCCTATCTTCCTCTGAAGCCCTCTATCTCTGAAGAGAAGAAAGCAAAATTCACATTTATTTGGAGTTTTCTGGTCAGCCAACTCAGTTCAAGTTTTGGTCAAGGAGAAATTGAAATTATGGCCCTAAATGGTATTTCTGGACTGTCGGAGGTGCAGCTGTGAAACATCCATGCCTCTCTACATCTGGGAATGAAAATGAATCAAGTAAATTTTAATATGGAAGCAAGTTTGAAAGAATTGTTACATATTTCACCCCTCCTTACTCAGGACTTCCTTTCCCTTGGGCTTTTGGAAAGCACTGATTTGGCAGGAAGCAGTATTTGACAGATGACATGCTAGACAGAAGAGAGCCACAGATAGGACACTAGCACAGAGCAGGAGTGCCGCAGGTTAGTTAGTGTACGGTGTTCACACTTAGGGAAAGCTTCACGAACTATTAGAAAAACGGACCCAGTGGATTCACTGTCTACCACAAACACAGCTCAGCTCCACGGATACCCAAACAGCTGCCTAGTAGGGCAAACCTTCAACAAACTACATGGTTCTTATGCTGATAGAATTAAATAGAAGTAGAGTGGCCTTTTCTCCAAGAACATGATGCCAGGCACTAAGTCCTGTACACAATGGTGATTAAAATCAGAGGATGGATGCTCAATTCAGAGAGAATTAGGTTCCAATACCCATTCAGACCCTGTGTATAACATCCTACTCTTAGTAAGCTCTCTTAGCCTCAATTTCTTCACCTATAAGATGGAAAAAAATGGGCATTTCCTATCCTTGTGGTAGAGTTCAGATGACATAGTGATGAGAGAGGATGTGGCACAGAAGATGCCATGAATCACTGTCCACTCTCTTCCTCCCACTTTCCTTGTAGCTTTTCTCTGCACTGTAGTGTTTAAGTGGGGCACTGTTTTTGCTTGTTAAACCTATGAACATGTCCTGGTGGACAGATTCAAGATGAGAGGTGAGACAGAGAACTCCTCCCAAAACCACAGACAGTGTGAAAATATAGTTAATATAACTAACCCTAAAACAGCAACAGAAAAGAAGGCTGCACCAGACTGCATACAGACATCACAAACAGAGCAGACCTCATGAAACAGGGTAAAGTATCAAAACCTTGATCCGGTGGGACCCAGGCCCTTTCTCCACCCCAGCTCACTGGCAGGAGGAAGAGAAACAGAGTGGGGAGGGGTGGAAGCCTGCTGAACACCTAGCCCTGGAGATCTGCTTTGCAAGCAGAAACTTACACTGTCTGGTGCTCTGGAGGATAGGGAGCTCGGACAAGCAGAGTGCTTGAGAAACATATTCTGGCCATTTGTGGAGGATGGGATCCACACCTGACCGCTCTGGGACAAGGGAAAGGCAGGTGGTCTGAGAGGCTTCCTAGCAGCCAGAGGGCTGCTGAAGAGGCGGGGTTTGCATAGAGCTTGCTACGTGGGAGAAGGAATAGGGGTACAGGGTTGTCTGGGTGTGCTCTACCCAGCAGATTGGGAACTTTGAGGAGTTTCAGGCGCTTCATCCCCCTGGCTGGCTACTCAGCTCTGAGATCCCCCACTGTGATTCATAGCCTGCTGCACCTTCCTCCTGGCCTGACAGCACCAGCTCGTGAACGGCAGTCACTGTGCTGGTGTAAGACCAGTCAGAGGGAGGCCTTGACTACAACAGCTAGAGATGCAAAGCACAGAGGTTTATACCTGTGTGGTCAGCCCACTGGCTGATACTGGAGACAGGTGCAGCAGACAGAATCAGGAAAGAGATCTTTCCTCCAAACAGGCACCAACTCTGCTCCCCTATGACCCCCAACCTTGCTCTAGAGGCTGAGCAGCCCCAGAGACTGGAGCTTCTGGGCACTAGAGGGCACCACACAGACATATGAAACGTCAAAAGAACATGGTTCAGACCAAAATCTCACAAACACCAGAAAAAGGGCCAAATGAAACTGAACTCACCAATCTTCCTGAAAGAGAGTTCAAAATAAAAATCATAAACATGCTTATGGAGGTACAGAAAAATATTCAAGAACTCAAGAACGAATATAAGACAGAGATTCAATCATTAAGAAATTCCATATCTGAAATGAAACACAAAATGGAGGGATTTAAAAGCAGATTAAATGTAGTAGAAGAGATGATAAATGGAATAGAAATTAGAGAAGAGGAATACAAAGAAGCTGAGGCACTCAGATAAAAAAGAATCCCTAAGAATGAAAGAATATTGAGAGAACTGTGTGACCAATCCAAACGGAACAATATTTGCATAACAAGGGTACCAGGAGAAGAAAAGAGAGAAAAAGGGATAGAAAGTGTTATTGAGGAGGTAATTGCTGAAAAATTCCCCAATCTCGGGAAGGAGATAGTCTCTCAAGCCATGGAGGTGCACAGTTCTCCCAACACAAGAGACCCAAGGAAGACAACATCAAGACATATAATAATTAAAATGGCAAAGATCAAGGATAAATACAGACTTTTAAAAGCAGCTAGAGAGAGAAAAAAGATCACATACAAAGGAAAACCCATCAGGCTATCATCAGATTTCTCAACAGGAACCTTACAGGCCAGAAGGGAGTGGCAAGATATATTTAATGCAATGAAGTAGAAGGGCCTTGAACCAATAATACTCCACCGAGCAAGGTTATCATTTAAATTTGAAGGAGGAATTAAACAATTTTCAAATAAGCATAAGCTGAGAGAACTTACCTCCCACAAACCACCTTTACAGTACATTTTGGAGGGACTCCAATACATGGAAGAATTCCTAAGGCTAAATAGATGTCACCCAATGAATAGACAAAGAGTACAGAATATGATTCATAACATACAAAGAATGGAGGAGGAGGAAAAAAAGATTCTGTAGGTTGTTTGTAACAGCATACGAAGTGAATTAAATTATACTGTTAGATAGTAAGCGAATTAACCTTGAACCTTTGGTAATCACGAATCTAAAGCCTGCAATGGCAATAAGTACATACATATTGAAAATCACCCTAAATGTAAATGGTCTGAATGCACCAGTCAAAAGACATAGAGTCACTGAATGGATAAAAAAACAAGACCCATCCAAATGCTGGCTACAAGAGACTCACTTCAAACACAAACACATCCACAGACTTAAAGTGAAGGGATGGAAAATGATATTTCATGCAAGTAATAGGGAGAAAAAGCAGGATTTGCAGTATTTGCATCAGACAAAACAGACATCAAAACAAAGAAAGTCACAAGAGACAAAGAAGGACATTACATAATGATAAAGGGGTCAGTCCAATAAGAGGATATAACTATTATAAATATCTATGCAACCACTACATGATCACCTACATTTGTGAAACAAATGCTAACAGAATTAAAGGGGGAAATAGAATGCAATGCATTCATTTTAGGAGACTTCAACACACCACTGACTTCAAAGGACAGATCAACCAGACAGACAATAAATAAAGAGACAGAGGCACTGAATAATGTATTACAACAGATGGACGTAATGGACATCTACAGAACACTCCATCCAAAAGCAACAGGATACACATTCTTCTCAACTGCACATCGAACATTTTCAAGAATAGATCACATACTAGGCCACAAAAAGAGCTTCAGTAAATTAAAAAAGATTGAAATTGTACCAACAAGTTTCTCAGACCACAAAGGTATGAAACTAGAAATAAATTACACAAAGAAAACGAATAAGTGCACAAACACATGGAGCCTTAATAACATGCTCCTAAATAATCAAAGGATCAATGACAAAATAATAACAGAAATCAAGCAATATATGGAGACAAATGACAACTAACTCAACACTGCAAAATCTGTGTGACGCGGCGAAGGCTATGCTAAGAGAGAAGTATATTGCAATACAGGCCTACCTTAAGAAAGAAGAACAGTGCCAAATGAACAGTCTAAACTCACAATTAATGAAACTAGAAAAGGAAAAACAAATGAGGCCCAAAGTCAGTAGAAGGAGAAACATAATAAAGATTAGAGCAGAAATAAATAAAATTGAGAAGACTAAAACAAAAGAAAGAGTCAATGAAAGCACAAGCTGGTTATTCGAGAAAATAAACAAAATAGATAAAACCCTAGCCAGACTTATCAAGAAAAAAAGAGAGTCTACACACATAAACAGAATCAGAAATGAGAAAGGAAAAAGCACTATGGACACCACAGAAATACTAAGAATTATGAGACAATACTATGAAAAATTATATGGTAACAAACTGGATAGCCTAGAAGAAATGGACAACTTTCTGGAAAAATACAATCTTCCAAGGCTGACCGAGGAAGAAATAGAAAATATGAATAGACCAATTACCAGAAAAGAACTTGAATTTGTAATCAAAAACCTACGTAAGAACAAAACGCATGGACCAGATGGTTTCACTCCTGAATTTTATCAAACATTTATTGAAGACCTAATACCCATCCTCCTTAAGGTTTTCCAAAAAGTAGAAGAGGAGGGAATACTCCCAAACTCATTCTACGAGGCCAAATCACTGTATACCAAAGCCAGGCAAAGACAACACAAAAAAAGGAAATTACAGACCAGATGATCATCTCCATAGATGCTGAAAAAGCATTTCACAAAATTCAACATCCATTCATGATAAAAACTCTCAACAAAATGGGTATAGAGGGCAAGTACCTCAACGTAATAAAGGCCATATATGACAAACCCACAGCCAACATTATATTTAATGCAAGAAGCTGAAAGTTTTTCCTTTAAGATCGGGAACAAGACAAGGATGCCCACTCTCCTCACTTTTATTCACCATAGTTCTAGAAGTCCTAGTCACAGCAATCAGACAAAGAAATAAAAGGCATCCAGATTGTTAAGGAGGAAGTCAAACTGTCCTTGTTTGTAGGTGACATGATATTGTAGGTAAAAAACCCTAAAGAATCCACTCAAAAACCACTAGACCTAATATGTGAATTCAGTAAAGTTGTGGGATACAAAATCAATACACAGAAATCTGTTGCATTCGTATACACTAACAATGAACTAGCAGAGAGAGAAATCAGGAAAGAATTCCATTCACAACTGCATCAAAAAGAATAAAATACCTAGGAATAAACCTAACCAAGGAAGTGAAAGACCTATACTCTGAAAACTACCAGACACTCATGAGAGAAATTAAAGAAGATACCAATAAATGGAAACACAGCCTGTGCTCATGGATAGGAAGAATTAATACTGTCAAAATGGCCAACCTACCTAAAGCAATCTACAGATTCAATGCAATCCCTATGAAAATACCAACAGCATTCTTCAATGAACTAGACCAAATCATTCTAAAATTCATATGGAACCACAAAAGACCCTGAATAGCCAAAGCAATCCTGGGAAGGAAGAATAAGGTGGGGGGAATTACGCTCCCTGACTTCAAGCTCTACAACAAAGCCACAGTAATCAAGACAATTTGGTACTGGCACAAGAACAGACCCATAGACCAATGGAACAGACTAAAGAGCCCATTAAAAAACCCAACCATATATGGTCAATTAATATATGATAAAGGAGCCATGGATATACAGTGGAGTAATGACAGCCTCTTCAACAGCTGGTGTTGGCAAAACTGGACAGCTACATGTAAGAAAATGAAACTGCATTATTGTTTAACCCCATACACAAAAGTAAACTCAAAATGGATCAAAGACCTGAATGTAAGTCATGAAACCATAAAACTCTTAGAAGAAAACATAGCCAAAAATCTCTTCGACATAAACATGAGGAATTTCTTCACGTACATTTCTCCCTGGGCAAGGGAAACAAAAGCAAAATGAACAAGTGAGACTATATCAAACTAAAAAGCTTCTGTACAGCAAAGGACACCATCAGTAGAACAAAAAGACATCCTACAGTATAAGAGAACATATTCATAAATGACATATCCAATAAGGGGTTGACATCCAAATTATATAAAGAGCTGATGCACCTCAACAAACAAAAAGCAAATAAGCCAATTAAAAAATGGGCAGAGGAGCTAAACAGACACTTCTCCAAAGAAGAAATTCAGATGGCCAACTGGCACATGAAAAGATGTTCCACATCGCTAATCATAAGAGAAATGCAAATTAAAACCACAATGAGATATCACCTCACACCAGTTAGGATGGCCAATATCCAAAGACAAACAACAACAAATGTTGGCGAGTATGTGGAGAAAGGGGAACCCTCCTACACAACTGGTGGGAATGTAAACTAGTTCAACCATTGTGGAAAGCAGTATGGAGGTTCCTCAAAAAACTCAAAATAGAAATACCATTTGACCCAGGAATTCCACTCCCAGGAATTTACTCTAAGAATGCAGGAGCCCGGTTTGAAAAACACATATGCACCCCTATGTTTATCGCAGCACCATTTACAATAGCCAAGAAATGGAAGCAACCTAAGTGTCCATCAGTAGATGAATGGATAAAGAAGGCGTGGTACATATACACAATGGAATATTATTCATCCATAAGAAGAAAACTAATCCTACCATTTGCAACAACAGGGATGGAGCTAGAGGGTATTATGCTCCATGAAATAAGCCAGGTGGAGAAAGACAAGTATCAAATGATTTCACTCATCTGTGTAGTATAAGAACAAAGAAAAACCTGAAGGAACAAATCAGCAGCAAACTTAGGGAACCCAAGAATGGACTAACAGTTACCAAAGGAGAAGGGTGTGGGGAGGAAGGGTGGGAAGGCAGGGATAAGGGCAAAAATGGGGTATTATGATAAGCACACATAATGTTGCGTGGGGGTGGGTATATGGGGAAGGCAGCATAACACAGAGAAGACAAGTAGTGATTCTATAGCATCTTACTACGCTGATGGACAGTGACTGCAATGGGGTATGTGGTGGGGACTTGATAATAGGGGGAGTCTAGTAACCATAATGTTACTAATGTAATTGTACATTAATAATACCAAAATAAAAATTAGAAAAAAAAACCTATCAACATATCCCCAAAGAATTTTTATGAAAACCCACTTTCAGTAAAGATAGAATGTCAGTCTCACCGTTCCAGGGACTGATCTTGAGAGACTAAGACAGATTCCACTCCCCATGGAGATGGCAGCAGCGGCCTCTGTGACCCCGTCTTGTTTGGCTTCTCCATCCTTCCCTTCTCTTTCCTCACTGCTTCCCTCCTGATTTCTGGAATCACCTCCTACGTCCTTGTCTCAAGTTCTGAGTCTTGGGCAGACCCAAATTAAGTCAGTCTGCAATGTCCTACTGGACATATGGTATAACCAAATTTGCCATTACGCTGATCATCTTTCAGTGATTTGAAATAATTATTGTACATGTGTGTACTGAAATAAACAAAGTGATTTTAATGCATCAGTTTCCCCATCTATACATTGGAGGTAATAATTTCTACAGGGGTTTCTGAAGACTTTAGGAGACACTGCACAATAATGCACCTAGTATAATGTCCGCTACATAAAAAGCAATTTAAAATGTTATCGATTACTGATTATTATCCTCATTTTTATTATCAGATTAAGAGTAATGCAACATACAGGTCTCTATTAATCCTGTTGACTGAAATATCCTTTGTTCTTTCGGCAGTCTGTAGCACATACAGTCCCTTCTCCTCACCCACCCCCAAGCCCCAGACAACATATAGACTATTACAGACAAAATATATTAAAATACCATAGGCATGTTATATCATCTTATTTACTTGATTTAATTTCACTTTCTTTCATTCTTTTACCCAACTTTTTATTTGCATTTATTTTTACAAAAAACGGAGAAACTAAGACAGCGAAGCAATCTCTGAGCACTGAACATCCTAAGGTTCTGTGGGGAAAAAAATTAAGTATTGAAAAAGGATTTCAAGGAAAATCAGGTACGGAGTGGGTAAAAGATGAAGAAGAGAGGGTTCATCTCAGCTTAATGGATGGCAGTGAAAGAAAGAACAAAAGTAAGACCCAGATAAGAAGATTCAGTAGTAGCCAAAATTGGATAAAGGCAAGGAAATTAAATCAGAAATACAGGAAGTCGGAGAAGACTTGTAGGTAACTCAGAATGTCAAAAAGCCCTGAAATTGAGCCCATGAAGCTGTTTCTTGGAGAAGAGAAGTAGTCACAGTAATATAGGATACAACAGAGGAAATGGGTTTTAAAGATTATCTAGCTCAACCGTTCCATTTTCCAAGCAAAGAAACTGAGACTCAGGGTAGAAAAGCAAATTGCTTTTCCAAGAATACTGCATTAGTAAATTGCCAACCTGGGCTGGAGCCCAGGATTTCTTACTTGCAGATTAGTGATTGGTTCTACTCAATTATTTCTGATAAAAGACCTTCATGAAAAGAAGTGATTTCATCTGACAAATGAGGCATATGATTAGCAAATTAGATCATCTGAGCATTTGAAAGGATAATCATTAATAAATCTTGTTATAAAAAAAGGTTTACTTGTACTGTTTATAATCAAATAAAAATTAGAAGAAAATATGATTATCCAATCATGGTAGTAGTATGACTAAAGAATAATGCTACAACTATAAAACAGTCCTTTAAAACTAAGGTTCCTATAGGATTTGAATGACTTCAAAAACTTTATATGATGTTTAAAGAAAAAATTCAAGATGAAAAATTATAGCAGCAATATGATCTCAATTACATAGAAAATATACAAATGAAGAAAAATAGAGAAGGAATGTACTAGAATATGCTAATAGTGGCCATCAATTTCTGTGGTTTGGTCATGGATGAATTTTATTTTCTTACTTATAGTTTTGTGATGTACACATTTACCACAATAAATATCCATTACTTTACTAAGCAAAATGTTTTTTTTTTCTTTGAAAATCTTGGTTGAAAATTATTATGCATCTGGTATTACAATTTGGGATCATATTCTGTTCCTACTTTCAGAGTGAGGATGGGATTTTCATGTTCTTTTATTCCTGCCTAATACTGCATAGACTAACCTCTTTTATAAAATGACTTCTCACTTTATAACTGTTACCTGTGCAGAAACCTGGACATCCTAATCACTGCAGCAAATGATTATCAGCAACCTGCATCATTCATTCACACATTCATTTATTCAACCAGTATTTATGAAGTACCAGGACACATTGTTCTGTGACAGATAACATCTTTTACCTTCAAGAGGTGCCTTTGTCTGAGTGGAGAAGGTGGTAATGAACCAAAGAACAAATTAATTTAAAAAATAATGGTGTGATAGAATAGAAATGAAATTAATAAGGTGCTTTGATAGCTGCCATGTGCACAGGTATGAATGACTACCGATATAGTGTGGTGAGGCAAGGCCTGTGTAGGAGATGCTCTGATCCCTCCTCAGGACCTGAGTTCTCATTCCCCCAGCTGCTGGGACATTGGCTGCCATGGGCTCACAGCTGAGTCACTCCAGGAACTATCTTCTACTAAAGAGAGCTTCTTCACCCACATTACTCCCACTTACCAGGGGCAGCTTGCATCCAACGCTTAACTGATGAGGGGGTGCAGAGACCCAGCCTCCTTGACTCAATACTAGACAATTCTGAGGGGCCATGCTGGCTCCAGAGATCCCCACCAGACTGGCTGAGGCTGCTGTTGTGACTGCATTACAGCTCAGCTTCTCTCTCTGGCCAATCCAGCTTCCCTCAGCCCTTCATAGCTATTATACCCAAGCTTACTCCCCAGTCAAATTTCTGGGCACACACCTGCATGTATGAATCTGTTGCCCAAGGAACATGGCCAAAATCAGCCTCTCCTTGGAGAAAACATATGATTTGAAATCTGAAAGATGAGAAGGAGCCAGCCATGCAAAAGACCATGGAGAGAGCAGAGGCAAAATCCTTGATGCAAATTTGCTAGAGTGGCACACAGAATTCACAGAAATATTTTATTTACTAGATGACTGATTTATTATAAAGGATATAATTCAGAAAGATCCAGATGGAAAAGATGTATGGGGGAAGGTATAGGGCAAGGTGCAGAGCTTCATGCCCTCCACTCTTCTGAATCTCCAGGGCTCACCAACCTGGAAGCCTCAAATCCATCCTTCTGGGTGTTTACAGAGGCCTTGTGACATGGGCATGAATGATGAAATCACTGATCATTGGTGATTGAATTCCATCTCCAGGACCTCACCTCTCCCTGGAGGTCAGGGGCTGGGTCTGGAAGTTCAACCCTCTAACCACCTGTTTGAGTACACTGGCAACTAGCCCTCATCCTTTGGCACTTTGTGACTTGGGAAAAACAGTCAACAAAAACACAGCTTCCTAGGTCTCAATGCTGAGGAAATTCCAGGGGTTTGGAGAGCTCTGTGCCAGAAACAGAGACAAAGATCAAACACACGTTTATTATAACTCACAGTACCACAACATCCCACATACATGACTGCTTCTGCCACCGGGCCTACCCAAATACAGATCTCCTGGTCAAAGTGTGGGCACTGGCTTCAGACTCAGGGTTTTGTTATTGTCTACACGATTGGTCTGTATGAAATCAAAACACCAAATATAATGATGTTCCTTTGCAAGGCCTAGTGCCCCCAGGATTTTAAAGGCAAGTCTTGAGACTCCACTACGTGTTGGGCAGCAACCGGACTCGGGACTGGGAAAGGATGACAAATACTAACCCATGAATATATGTGTCTGCTTTCACACAAAACTTTAGCACAATGATAAGGAATTCTGGCTGGGCTGGAGCTGAGAACCATAAACATGTCCCCGGTGGGAACTGGGAATATCTCTCTGCCCCAGTATGTATTTGGAAAAATGGAAAAATGATTTGTTTGTTTTGAAGATCCTGGAGGAGAGAGGTTGCCAGTGGAAGGGACATAAGGTATCTGTCCTTCCCAGGGGACTGGCATTGGCTTATTTGATAGATTGCTATGTATATCTTCGGATAAAGGGAGGAGAAACTAGAGCCAGTAGCTGAACGTTCTGGAGAAGCATGTAGGACCTCAGGCACAGCAGCAGTGCATCAGAGCCTCGGTAACTAGTGGGAAGCTGAACTGGGGAAAAGAGACTCTCCCTGCCATCCATACTTCACCGCACGTGAACCCCGAGGACTCAGGAAGATCCCCAGAGGAGTTCTGAGCCCAGTGAAACAGCAGGAGGGAAGGCAACACCAAGCAGTGGCAGAAGGACCAGGAGTCCCTGAAATGCCTGGCAGGCAGTTTGATGAAGTTCAACACAGGCACGAATGGACTTGCCCCTGCACATCTGTAAGCTGACTCTCTCCTTAGTTCTCTTGGAAATAACTAATAAGTATTCTGGGGCCATCAGCTAAGGTACAATTGTTCAGATGGGGGATAATTCAAATATGGTTATTAATTTGCTATGTCAGCTTTTGTACTTAGAAAGTAATGATGTCTAAGACATTCTGTTTATTTTAGATTGCTAGCACAGAACAAAACTCTGAGGAAATGAGAAACAAGACAACCAAAGTATTATTGGCTGACCTGCTAGATGACTTTGGACAAGTCATTTTACTTCTCTGGGCTTCAGCATTCTCAAATATTAAACGGGATGGAAGGTGGGGATAAATTAATGATACTTAACCCAGTAAGCAAAAGGCAGGGTGCAATTTTACTAAAAGATGTCCAAAAACCATTGGATTGATCAAAATCTGAAGCCCATCCAACCTCTCAATTTCCAGTAAAACAGAAAATCTCCTTGTTATCCAGGCCGTTTCCTGGCTTTGTTTTGGTGGGATTCTCTCAACTCTTCCCTCTTCCAACCCTGAGCCTCCTCTCTTCTGTAGTGATCTCTCTGGCAGCAGTGCAGTGAAAAGAAAGTTTAACTACTGATGTCACCAGGTCAGGATTCTGTTCTAAACACTTCAGTGGTTCCTCTGACATTTATGATGTTTCCATAACTTTAAAAGTATAGATTTGCAAGGTGTAAAAAGGCTGTTTCAGACAGCAGAGAGGAAAACCCAGTAGATCTTGGTGACTGAATATGGAGAATGAAATAAGTAAATCTACTCAACTGAGAAAATGGTCATGCTGTTTGTGGATGATGTCCAGAGAGACACCTGGTTTAAAGGTAAAGAAAATGACCTTACTTTCAGACCTATTGAGTCCGAGATGCAGTAAGAGAGATTTGGGAGTTTCCTACAACTGGGGCATTAGAGGAAGCTGAAGGTTAACAGGGAAAGCAAAAGAGAAGAGTATTTTGTATAGAGCACTTACTATATGCCATTCCTGAAGCAGGCATGCTACGTAGGTATTCTCAGTCAATGCTACAATGAGGTAGATCTTCTCCTTGCTCTTTTATAGGTAGGAAATAAAAATGGAGGGAAATCTGCCAAAGTCACACAGTTCAGAAGACCTGAATTCGAACAACCTTGACATCAAGATGTGTGCCTTTTCCACTACACTCTGCATCCGTTGTTAGGGCAAAAGAACAGAACTGTGACCCGAGAGCTGATGAGGTCTGCATGTGCGACATTTAATTTGTACTTTAAGCATCTAGTGTTGTAATCACCATTCTGTATAAAAATCTTATTTATGTCTTATTTTGATTCAGAGTAGAGAATCAGCATTACAGGACTTGGGACACAAAAGGTCTGAGTACTACTTAGTTTTCCATTCGGGAACCAGTGGGATTTGGAAATTAAAGCCTGGGCATCCCGTTTGAGGCTGGTGAGCTCCTATCTGTCCTTGAGATGGTCTTTATATAGAGTAGTCAGATGAGTCACCAAGGGCAGGAGACCAAGAAATGACCTCAAAACCAAGGGCTTGTGGGATTGTCCCTGTGGCTCTGGCGGGTAGCAAGGCCACCCCAGCTTGGGAGCAACACTTGCTTTGGTCTTCGTTTGTCTGAGGGTTTGAGCATAAGGGAATGGCTTTTGGGTTTGTGCTTCCCACCAAGACTCCTTGGCCGGGGACAGAGCTGCCCAGGCCACTAACTGGGCAGAGCTCCCATGGGCCCTGGTTAGTTCTCCGGGCGTGGGGGCAGTCAGCTCAGTTTCTGCCATAGGCTGAGGTTCTCCAAAAATAGAAATCTTGAATCTGAGATTAGCACAGGCTCACCCACTTTCAGATTCAATTTGTCACAGATACTATGGCTCAGTATTGAGAGGCAAATGACCTCTCTGGTGCTTCCCCTTGGGGAGTGGGAACTGGAACCCTCCTGATTTAAATGGAACATAATGGTGCATTTGTATCAAGCTGCCTGCCTGCGCAGCTTTAGCTGGTAGAACAGCAGCAACTGAGGCCCCCCAAGGAAGTACTTTGGCAGAGATTGGCTAGTTGTTACCCAAATAGGTTTTCCCTTTTCTTCCTGGGCTGGGCTCGACTCTACCTCCAGGCTCCCTGTGGTTAGCTATGACCATAGGGTGATACGGGCCAAGCAGGAAGGGCATGATCCTCCACATGTTCTCTTCTGGTATCTGCGGACCAGATATAAAACAAGTGGAGGACTCGCAAGTTTCTAGGAATGGTGAAGCCTAGGTTCCTGGAAGTCTGCTTGAAACACTACTGACTCAAATTTTTCTGGGCCTTGAGTAAGAAACAATCCACAAAGATTTCAGGGAAGGTTTTGTGGTAGCTAGTCTGTTATAGGCTCCAGTGGGGACCACATCTTTATGTGCTCACCTACTAGTGGAGTGCCTAGCAAATAGCAGATACTCGATTAATATGTGAGGAATGAAAGCATCTTGATTTTAATTTGCTGATCACATTTCTCACAAGAAAGGCTATCCAACTAAATCTCTCACATTTGTAATTGCACTGATAGTTTTTTGATAAACGAAATCAAAAACTTTATTTTTATTCTTGCAACTCAGGTCTCTTATAAGCATTCTCTTATAAGCATAATCTTTGTACTTAAGTTTAAATACTATAAGTTCAAGTGGGATAAGTAATAGAATAGGGTCCTAGAATGTAATCATGGAGATCACCTTTCAAACTGGTGCTCATTCATTAATCAATTACTATTTGGATATTCAATAAGCAATTAAATTAGTAATTATTCAACCAGCAATCAAACCAGTTAACCCTACTATTATCCCAGTCCACATTTTTCCATTTTATGAGCAAGACAAGTCTTTGTTTAATACCTCGATAAACTTAGCTTCCTCATCTCTGTAGCACTCCCCTAATTTCCAAACCTGGTAACTACATACAAAATGTAAATTATGAGTTGACTTGTTAGCTCTACTTAAGGAGTCTATGTTGGTTCCTATATGTCAACTCTTATAAGCAGTCTATATAATATCTATTTGGAAATTCTGCTGGGAATCACCATGTAGTTTAGCAGCCTCGAATCTAGGGTGCATTTTTCCCTTTGAGAAAAACTTTGCAGTTCTGCATCTCCATTGTCCTAGAACCTTTCTTACCGTCCATGATTTTGCAGATGACCAACAGCGGTCCCACGATTTCATCAGACAATTCCATGGGTCCCTCAAGAGGTAATTCACTTGAATTTGACAACTTGAATTAATGTCAAGAAACTAGGCACTATCTTATGTTTTGTCTCTATTTCTCAATTAAAAAAAAAGTTTGCTTTATGCTTTACAATCGAGAGGCCTGACAGCTCTCCACTTCTTGTTAACTTGACACTGTCTGCACCCAGGCAGGTGTCCTGTCCCTCCCTCCTTCCCTCTTATATTTAGGTTGTTGATTCATGTTAATTTTTGTAAATGGAGTGAAGTAGAGTCTAGATTCATTCTTTTGCATGTGCTTGTCCAGTTGTCTCAGAACCACCTGTTGAAGAGGGTAACTCTCTCACTATTGAATGGTCTTGGTACCAATATAAAAAATGAATTGGCAAAGGCAGAGAAAGACAAATACCATATGATTTCACTTATTTGTGGGATGTAAAAACACTGTAAAACAGAAGGAATAAAATAGCATTAGATTCATTCATAGACAGTGAGAAATGACTAGTGGTTACCAAGGGGGAGGGATGGGGCTGGGTGTGGTGGGGAGGGGGATAAAAGGGCATAATAATTTGCAATCAGAACATAAGTTGACATGGGGACTGTTGAACTACTGTGATGTACATTTGAAACCAACATAAGATTGTATATTAATGATACTTTAATAAAAAAAGAAAAAAAATGAATTCACCATAGATATTTAGGCTTATTTCTCAATTCTCAATTCTATTTCATTGGTCTGTATGTCTTTCACCATGCAATTACACACCATTTTAGCTTTACAGCTAAGTTTTAAAATTGACAGGTATGAGTCATCCAATTTTGTTTTTCTTTTCCAATATTGTTTTGGCTATTTGGGACTCCTTGCAATTCCATGTGAATTTGAAGACTGGTTTTTCTATTTCTGCAAAAAAGACCTTTGGAATTTTGATAGGGTTTGTATTGAATCTGTAGATTTTTGGGGATTATTGCTATCTTAATAATTGTATCTTAATAATTGTATGCCTTCCAATCCATGAACATGGGGTATCTTTCAAGCCAATTAGGTCTTCTTTAATTTCTTTCAGCAAAGTTTTATTGTTCTCATTGTACAAGTGTTTCATTTCCTTGGTTAAATTTATGCCTAGGTATTTTCTTATATTGGATACTATTATAAATGGAATTATTTTCTTAATTTTCTTTTGAATTGTTTATTGCTGGTATATAGAAACACGACAGAATTTTGTCTGTTGATTTTCTACCCTAGAATTTTCTAAATTCATTTATTAGTTCTAGTAGTTTTTTTGTGGATTTTCAAGGTTTTCAAATATATAAAAATATGCCATCTGAAAATAGAGATTGTTTTACTTCCTCTTTTCCAATATGAATGCCTTTTATTTCTTTTTCCTGCCTAATTGCTCTTGCTAAGACTTCCAGTGCAATGTTGATGATCAGTGGTTAAAGTGGAGATACTTGTCTTATTGCTGATCTTAGAAGAAAATCTTTCAGTCTCTCACCATTGAATACGATGTCAACTGTGGGTTTTTATAAATGCCCTTTATCATATTAAGGAAATTACCTTGTATTCTCAGTTTGCTAAGTGCTTTTATCATGAAAGGGTGTTGAACTTTTTTCAAAGGCTTCTTCCATGTCTATATGAGATGACTGTGGGAGTTTGTTTTTTTCAGTTCACAGTGTATTACATTGTTTAGTTGTCTTATTTTGAACCACATTTACATTACATAATTACATTACATAAATCCTACTTGATCATGGTGCATAATATCCTGTTAATGTGTTGTTGGATTTGATTTCCTAGAATTTTATTGGGGATTTTGATTTTTATAGTCTTTAGGGATATTGGTCTATAGTTTTCTTTCTTGTGGCATCTTTGTCTGGCTTTGGTATTTGTCCTATGTTTTACTTGGTCAGTTGTTTGGCTCTGAAAACGTCATTAAGGGCCCCTTTAGTTGTCTGCAAGTTTTGCAATTCTTACCTCATTCTGGATTTTAGCTTCCTTGACTATTTTCTTTATACATGTGCACTTCTTCCCTTTATATACATTAACTCTTTATATTTTTTAAATACATTAACTCATCAGAGAGCTCCTTATACAGTAATAGAGATACTTCTCATCTCTTCCTCTTCAGGATCAATCATGACTACTGCCAGTATTTCTTCTTTTAGCTTATCATTCCTCTCTAAATTTTGTGAGGGTAGAAATAAATGAGCTTTGCTTAACACTGTGAATAGTACCTTGTACAGAGCATGGCACATAGGAAACACTAAATATTTATCTAATTAATAAATAATGGCAATACACTAATTGAGCACCTGTTACAAGCCAAGGACTGTGCTAAGCACTTTGCATGATTTACCTCCCAGTAATTTAGGAAAGAGGTATTATAATTTTCTCCATTGGACAGATATGAAAATTGAGGCACAGAAATGTTAAGAAATTTAGGCAGTGTCACAAAGCTAGGAAGTAACAGAGACCGCTCTCAAGCCCAAGCAGTCTGACTCTGGATTTATTCACTTAGCCACTGTGCTCTACTGAGTAGACTAAATAAATACAGGAGACTCACGCCATGTGCTCATTCACATCTTTACTCTGGATTATAGGGTCTGGATTCCTAAAGATAGTTCAAGGCATAAAGCTGATTATGCCTGCTGTTCTCCACTTTCATTGTTATAAAACCCTATACTTGCTGCATTTCCCATTTCTATTAATTACATGTCATGCATCTAAGCACTCAGATTTGTATCAACTGCTTCTTCCCCCCACTATCCTTTCCCAAACCTCATTCAAGGCTAGTTATCAAGTTCTGGGAATCACTGGTTCCAACTGAGTTGACAAGTCAGACTGTCCTGGCAATCAGCTGCAAAATAATCTACTATTGCTAATAATAAAATACCAAAGCTTATAAATAACTTATTTTTTAATTAGTTTATAAAATAGAGGCAAGTTAAAATCAACCCTCTAAGTTATCACTGTCACTCATATGAATTCTCATTTTTGTCTTTAATGCTAGAGGAATAGATGGAAGTAAGATTAGCAAGTTTGGAATTATATATATCACCAAATACACCCACAGGATTGAGTAGTGCAGTTGAGCTTTACTTATCATGTGTGACAGCTGGACAGAAAGGGTAGAGAAATGCTACTGTAGAATGAATCTCCACAATGTCTCCCATATTTATATCCTTTCCTTTCCATTTTGTTGCTTACCATACGTGGATAAGATTTAGATTATTTTGCTTCCCAGTTGATCTCCTTGCCTTCTGTGTCTATCTTCTGTCCTATCTGCGATCCACTGCTGACTTTGCTGTAGATCGATCTTCCTAGAGCACAACTCTGGTGATCCGTCACTTCCTTATTCACCTGGTAATGTCCTTCCAAGGTATTTGTAGCACCCATGAGATGTCCCCACCACCTTTATCTAAAATGACTTCCCTTCCCCTTCTCCGTATGCCAACTAAACAGGATGATGTTGCTTTGCCCAAACTTTCCAAGCCCGGTCCTGCCTCCAGCTCATACATCCGAAATAACCTTTCTCTGTTTTTCGTAAGACTCCTTATCTTACAAGTCAGCTTGAAAGCAAACTCTAAAGTTGTGTGTGTACTAGAATTAAAATATTTCCAAGACACACTTTTAAGTACAGAAAATTATGTATAATATGCTACTTTTGAGCAAAAAGGGAAAAAAATAAGAATACGTGTATCTGCAATTTTTTTCTGGGATTTTCAGAGAGAAACTCTGGAAGGACATGAGACTACCTGGCTTAGTATAGGAGGAATGGAGATGATATAGAAAAAAGGTGAAAGTCAGGCTTTTCACTGGACACCGTATTATCAGTCTGATCCATGACAAAATAGTATCTCATCAGAAATAAAGTCTAATAAACAATCACCAAAACTAAAGCAACCTCTAGAAGGCATTTCTCAATATCCTATACTATGTTCCCAAAGCATATCATATGCAACTTTTTCACAGCATGTTTCATATTCTGCCTTAGGTTTAAGTGTTTTGAGTACCTTTTCTGACTCTTGAAATATGACTTTAAATGTCTGAGCAGATATCCTGACTTATTCATCATTTTATTGCCCCATCACATCTGGAACAATGGCTTGTGTTTAGGGTATTTCTGAATTTGTAGAAAGCTGTTTCCCAGCCTCACAGGTCTGAAGGGTAGAGGATTTAAAGGAAGTATCCCCTTACTAGTTCTAGACAAGTGATTGTGTTTCCCTTCACAGTATGTTCAAAAGTGAGAGAGATCCTGACAAAAGATAAATAAGTCTTCTGATTCATTGACTATTCAGGCTCACTGATTATATTCATTCACTCACTCATTCATTCAATAGATATATATTTAGTGCCTACTTTGTGTCAGGTACTGTGCAAGGCACTGAGCATTCATTGATCAGAGAGCCAAAAAATAAGCAAATTAAAATAAATTAATGTTGTACTTACAAACTCTGACCAATGCCCGAATGGAAACAATGGGCAGAGGTAGAAACTAAAGTTCTATTTACAGGCTTCCCAAATCCCACCAAAGTGCCTCCCCAAAGTGCCGCTCAGGTGATGTGCTAAGAAGCCAAAGTGATTCTAAGGTGCAGTTAAGTTTGAGAACCACTGTTACAAAGCAATTTATAAGTGGAAGCCTCTGTCCTTGAGGGGTTTATCCTCTACCACAAGAGAGGGTAGAATGAGAGAACTAGAGAAATTATGTTGATTAGAAACTGCTGAATAAAGAGTGGGCTGATGCTTAATGGCAACAATTACCATTTGTTACATTTGTTATAGGCAATCACAGCCTGAAACCCAGGCTTAATTTCCTCTTCTCACAAGTGAGAAAACTGAGCCTTGTTCAATTTACACATCATGCCCTTGGTCACAACACTACTAAGTGACAAGATCAGAATAAAGATTGGACCGAACCACATAGAGACATGTCTTTTTGACTTGACTTAAAGAGGTTATAGAAAAATCCAAGGACAGACACAGAAAGGAAGCTGGAGTCAAAGGAAATACTTGTAATTAAGGCTTATGGGTTTTTAACTTTGGTCCTTGCGTGTAATTTTGATCATCAGTTTCCTTTAGATTCCCCACCCATACAACAGAACCAGCAATGTATCAGGCCAAACTGTTTCAAGGATTCTGTGATGATTAAGGAATAAACTGTAAGGTATTTAGTGAATACAAAGTCCTGAAAGATGCTAAACAATAAAAATCTCTGGAAAGCTGTGAAACTGTGTTTGTTTTTAGCAAACTTGAAACCTGTAGAACATACTGTGTGATTTATGTTTCTGTGAAAGACAGTAAACAAGTGACTACACCGAGCGGCACACAGATTTCCGGGTATGAGAGCAGGAACTCTCTACAAGCATCTTTCCCACTGGGCCTCTGCTTTTCCAAGTACCTTGAGGGTGGAACAGACTTGAATTTTTCTCAGGCCACTGTTGTCCACAAGAAGGGGTGCTACTCTGTGACCTAACACATCTTTCTGCCAGACACAGTACTTGTGCCCCCCAGAATCACACCACAGGTCTCTGTCCTGTAATCTCATGCTGTGTTTTTGGAATATGAGTGACAGGCCCACTGTCAAAGTGTGATGGGGATACTTTGGGTCAGGGTTAGTCAAAGATAGAAGCAAAACCTTTTCAGTATTAAAAGTACAATAGTATCATGGAATAGAAACCAACTGCACATGCATTTTTAAGCTAAAAATGTGAGCTTCAAAAGAAAAAAAGAAGAGGATTTTATGGCAGCCCATATTGGCTGTGTGTTACGACTTACCAGAAACCTGACCTGCAGGGAACATTTGAGAGCAGGCCCTCCTGAGACCAGAGAAGTGACGGGCAGGACTGTCACACGTCCGATCTGTTTGCCTCCATTTCAGATTTTGGTGCCCCTTCCAGCTTCCGGTCCCTCCCATGGAAAACATGGATCATAAAACTCTATTTCCCAACAACGTGACTGGGATGATTTTAAAGTCACCTGAAATACCATACATGAAAATGCTTTTAAAACATGAAATACTGAACAAACAGTAGTTGCTATTTTTAAGTATTGTAGTAGAGAATAGTGTCTTCATGCCTTACCCAGCTCTTAAGCAATTGAATTGTGTCATTTTACATATACTGGAACTTCTTAGATGGCTTTAGTTGAAAACTAAATGTGCCTGTGCCCTCCCTCCCGACCCCTCTGCCTTTTTGAGATTGCTACCTTTCTTCTTTAGGTCACAGTCTGGACTTCTTAAAGGTCTGCTGAAGTTTTATTCAGCACAGGTCCTCCCCATACATATTTTTGTGTTTAAAATCGACCCCAAGGTTCTTGGTTCTTATTTTTTTGATATCTTAAAAATAATACTCCGTGTATTAGTCAAGAGTTCTCCAGGGAAATAGAGCCAATAGTAGATCGATAGATAGATGATAGATAGATAGATAGATAGATATAGATAGATAGGATAGATATAGACAGATGACAGATAGATGATAAATAGATGATAGATAGATAGATAGATAGATATAGATAGATAGAAAGATTTATTATGAGGGATTGGTTCACACAGGAATGGAGGCTTAGGAATCCCATGATCCACTGTCTGCCAGCTGGAGGCCCAAGAAAGCCAGAGGTACAGTTCCAGTCCAAACCCAAAGGCCTGAGAATCACGGGCAAGTGGGCGAAGTCCTGGTTTGACTCTGAAGGCCAAGCACAAGGAGCACCAGTGTGGCCGGGCAGAAGATGGGCGTCCCAGCTCAAGCAGAGAGCAGACTCACCCTTCCTCTGCCGTTTTGTTCTAGTCAGGCCCTCGTCAACTGGCCAGTTTGCAAACTGGCCCCCATACATAGAAGGCAAGGAAAGGCCAAAGAAAGCAGACCACTCCTGCTTGGTAGGTGGCAGTTTTAACAAGCAAAGGAACTTACTTATGAGGCTTGTCCTGAGTGGCCATAAGACAAGTACATCTCTGTACCTAACCCAGAATCTTAAAACTTTATGTAGAGGGCTTAACTGGGTTCAATTATATATACTGTCCAGAAGATCTCAACAACTTACTCTCTCAAGGCTGAGTGCCTGGGGAGGCTTCTAGTATAGGGAAAGCAATCAGAACGCACACTCTAAGGACACAGGAGAGGGATGAGGAGCCTGGGGGGGCCCAGGTCCAGTGAGAGGGTCCACCAGAGGTCCCGTCCTCTTCTTGACCTCTTCCAATAGAGTCTGATCTTTTTTATTCAGTCTTCTGATTCAAATGCTACTGTCTTCCAGAAGCACCCTCACAGACACACCCAAGAACAATTTTACCAGCTCTCTGGGCATCTTTTAGCCTAGCCAAGTTGACACATAAAATTAACTATCACAGACTATAGAAGATGCTCAAAAACACCTTTAAAATACTTTTTGTGCCTGCCTGGGACTTTTTCGCTCTAGTAATCCAAATTTTCCTTACGAAATCACTTCTTTTCCCATTTCATGTGACTTGATTAGAGTTGACCATGCCCTTGGTCTGGGCCAATGAACCTATTGATGCCGGGGTTCTTGTTCACAGAGCCGAAGAATGAACTTCGTGAACAGTCAAGGTAGGAGAGCAACGTACAGGCTTTTATTTTGAGATAGAGTGAAAGGACAGAGCTCCTGGAGGGGACAAGAGAGTCCCAGGGTGGTACTTGTCTAGGGGTTTTTATAGGCAGTTGAGAGACAAAGGGCTGGGGATGTACACCTGTTAAGTGGTTCCAAATACTCTTGAAGAAACACTAAGTTTCTTATTAGTCTTCCTGGTTATTTACAAGAACTTTACTGATCTGATTTCCTCTCAGGATAGCAGCTTCCTGGTCTGGGAGCATATCACTCAAGGCTGTCTGCTTTGCTCTAAAGGTGAGCTGAGTCATTGTTTTACTTTTTTAACTAATCTAATTGGATTTCAAGATGGAATCCTTCCTGCCTTTTTTACTATGTTGTTTTGGGCTTGCAGTAGTTTGGGGCTTGTTTGCTACATTGCCCAAGTTGCAACAAATCATTTGTTTAGGGCTGGAGGAAGAAAGGCAGCACTTAGAAAAATAAGCTGGGCTCCCCAGCAGGCCAAAGCAAATCTCACGATGGTTATCTTGTTGTTTTTTTTCCAGAGGCCCTCACCCCACTCTGTCTAAGCCCATGGTCCCTGTCACACTATGATTCTTGCTAACTATAATGATTGGTTCTGGAATGGGTTAGGTGACCCAATGTTGTACACAAATTAGGCCCAGGGTTTCTGTGAAACTTCGGGGGAAGAGAATTCTCCTGCTGTGAGGGTACTAAGAAGATAAAAGCCAAGGTTGGAGTTATTAGCAGCCATTTTGTCACTACCAGGAGAAAGCTGGCCTTAGCATGAAACTGTTGCAGAAGAACGGTGGGAAGAATAAAATCAAGCCAGATTATCTGCTCTGAATCCTCTGCTCTTCGTCATGACGGAGGCATTGTGCTATTTTGATCTGTGAACCAACTATTCTCTTTGATTTAGACAGCTTGAGGGTTTTCTTTTTTGTTTTTGTTTTTTGTTTCTTATAACCAAAATAATGACCACTAAAGCAATATTAATATTTTTGGACTAAACTTGACAGACGTATGTCTTCTCTGTGAGGTGGAAGACTGTAAGGATGAGTAAATCACATCTGTCTTTTGATTTTTAATTCCCCAGCATCTAGCACAGTGCTGCCATGTAGTTGGAGTGCATTAAATATTGTTTGAGTAAATGCATGAAAAAATAAATATGTGAAACACAGTGGAATGCCTGTACTCAGGGAACTTTTTGGGTTAGAATTGATTCACTGTCTTGAACTCAGTTGGAATACTGGCACTGATTTCCAGGGATATTTTAGCCTGATGAGTGAAAAGACTTAAAGGGACACTTGTAACAAAAGATGGAATTTATCCTCTTCCCTTCTACTCCTGACCACATTGTAACTTCTTTCTACCAACACAATCACAATCCTTATTAAACTAAAAAAAGTTTCAGCATTTCCTAGTAGCTTGATACTTTCAAATATAATTCCTATCACAAGGAAGATAGAATAATTATAGAATATGCCCCTGCCCTCCCCCATTCCCGCCCTCCCTCATCCTCCCCCTGACACACACTTTTTTGAGATTGCTACCTTTCTTCGTTAGGTTATAATCTGGAGTTCTTAAAGGCCTGCTAAAATTTTATTTGGCCTGCAATGCTTGCATGGGTCCCCCATATACTTCCTAAAGGACCCTCAAACAAGGCCTGCCAGTTTTACTTGTGCTTTAGGCTACTTCTCGTCTCTGTGCAACAAGTAAGATTTATTCACCAGAGATTATGACCAGTAAGCACCACTGACTTTAAAATATAAGAACTATCCTTCTTCTTGTCCAACATACCTTAGTTTATTGAATTGGGAAGTATTCATTTATTCATTCACATTCCCACCCGTGCATCTAAATTCAGACACATTTAATTGGTTACAGGGAAAAGTAAAAACAGGAGTAAGTTTAGTGTTTAATGAATTGAATGTGTAGCATTTAGGTTTCAGGGAAACGCTTTGAACACTAACCTATATCCAAGAAGTCAACACCTTGGTTATTAACTAAAAATTGAAATCTCAAATACAGGATTCATGTTATTAGTACAATGAGCAAATAAATGAATGAGGAGACCCATTGTAAGGATTATCCTTGAATTTTATAATAAAATGATCTTTGGTTCTTGTCCCTATACTTAGTTTTATTGGATGAAGACTGCAGGGTAGGTGTTCAACAGGCAATCTCTTAAAAAGGCTTGATTACCATATCGATCACTGTAACTATTTGGGCTTAGTCCGAATGCTATGCATTCCTTTCTTTATTAGCTCTAATCACCATTCATTCTGAGTGCTATTATACTGCCTTGTAAACAATATTGTTTTGCAACCTTTAAGTCAGTAATTCTGTAGAAATTAAATTGGGTTTACAGTAAATCCATGATTACCATATAATCTGTGGAGTCTAAATAATGATGTACTTAGCTGTAGAATTGCATGTAAAACACAGAATGATGATTACATGGCTATTTGGGGCCCAGAAAAGAAAGGGACGCCAAATGTTTTGATGGTTGAAGAGCTGAGAAATCTTTTTGTTTTTAGTGTCTCATTTTAATTATGATCTTCAAACATCTTGATACTACCCTAGCTGCCTTAAAAATGGTCTTAAAATCTACTGCTCAATCTTATGCTTTACTTCATGTGCTGGGAGTTTGTTTTAATAAATTAAGATGTTAAAAATAGAAATCCATCTGATTTAAAGTGACAATAGAAAAATTAAGCAGACTTGCCTTTAGCAAATAATCTGTCTCTTTGTTAAAAAGGTCTTTTATGAGACTGTTTAGTTTAAGCTTTAAGCACTGTTTTCTGAACAAAAGAACAACTAGTCAAATGGTCATTTAATCCCAGGGCTCTTGTCTTCTGGTTTGACTCGAGGTCTCAGCCCCAACTAGATTCTTAATTAATTTCAGTTAAATCAATGCATGTTTCTCTCTAATACAGCCCAAATTCTGAGCCATAGTGATTACTGAACCTTACAGTTACAGTGGCCTACAGAGATAGCCACAGAGTTGATGTGATTGGGTAAAGCCACAGCATCGCTTCCAGGCAGAGCCGAGCCTGAAATTCACATGTCCCACCTCTTGATCTCCTGATCCAGGCTTTCCCATTATGTTAAACCTTGCAGAGAAACCAAGGTGAGTTAGACATAGACCCCATCCTTGAGGAGCTCAAATCTAGTAGAGAGTCTGAGAAAATAAGAAGAATTGAACATCATCACGGTGACTCCAGAGCAAGGAAGCTATCACAGAGGTAGCCCTGTGTAGTAGGACTAGGATTTTAACTGCCCAGAACTTAAGCCAACATCAGCATCTCTTAGCTGGGACTCTTCAGCAAGATACTTACTAATTATAAGCCTCATTTTTTTTCTGTAAAATTAACAAGTAGGATTGTTGTGAGGCTGATGTGTGATTATCTGTGGAAGTTTAACTCATACCACAATGGCTGGTACATGGGAAGACTTATGACTAAAGGGGAAAGAAATTATGAGTGTGTAGAAGATGGAAAGGGAACGCCAAGTTAGAACAATTGGGAAAGACCGTGACCATGAAGAGATGGCATTTGTGAAACATGAAGGAGGATAACCAAGGATCTCAAAGGGGGAAAAGAGGGAGAGGGTAGCATCTTCAGCAGGACTAGCATATGTAAAGATAGGAAAACAATGAGAAGGAAATATGAGGCTCATAGGAAGACCATGCTGAACTATGATTTGGACTGAATTCAGATTTGAGAAAAAATAGTAATTGCAAGTATTTATTGTTGGCTCCCTGGGACCAGCATGTAGAGAAGTGTGAGGCCACAATGGTGAGCAGGTTAGTTAGAGCCTTCTGATAGGGAGTGTTGAGGCCCAGGCCATGGGTGTTGCATGTTGGGGATCACAGAAAACTTTGAACAGCAGAGGTGTGGCACAACCAGATATGGACTTCTGAAAAATGATGCTGGCAGCAGTGGGAAGGATATACTCCAAAATGGAAGAATATTTTATAGTCAGACTAAAGAAAAGCCCACCACAAGAGTCCAACTGATGGAGACAAAGGTCTGAGCTAGACGGTGGTCATGATAATAAAACAGAGGATATAATAGAGAGACACAAATGTGGAGTGTTAGCCTTCCAGGGCTGCCATAACAAAATACCACACACCAGGGAGCTTAAAACAACAGAAATTTATTCTCTCCTATACTGAGGGTAGAAGTCCAAAAGCAAAGTATCGGTTGGTGCATGCTTTCACTGACGGTTCTAGAGAAGAATCCTTCCTTGCCTCTCTCAGGTTTCTGGGTGTTATCAGCAATCCTTGGCAGCTGGTCGCTTGCATCACTAACAGAGCCTGCCTCCAGCTTCCCATGGCCTTCTTCCCTGTGTGGTCTGTGTTTGTGTCCAAATCTCTATCTCTTCTCTCTTATAGAGATACCAGATATTGGAATTCTGGCCCACCCTAATCCAGTATGACCTCATTTTAGTTAAGTACATCAGCAGAGATTCTATTTCTAAATAAGGCCAGAGCCACAGGTACTGGAATTAGGACTTGAACAATTCAACTCAGCTTTGTGCTATATACAAATTTGAAAAAAGCTAAGATGTGGGGAGCCAGAAAGGGGTCTCTTCCATTCCATCGCTTCCATGATTTTTTCTAATCGAAGGCATAAAAGAGAAAGCCTTGGTGCTTACCAAACATTTAAACACTTGAAAAAATTCATTTGGTGCCATTATAATGATTATTATTGTTCACTTGCTTAATAATAGCCATCTTTTGATAGTCCTTTCTGCCATTAGAATGCCTCCCCACCTATATGGTGGCTTGACTTTACTTGCTGCATTGGTATCTGTGGGGAACCCTGACACATCTGTCACCCGTGTGCCAATTATTCTGAATGATCATCTTAGGCCACAGTCCAAGGGTACATAAAGATGACATAGGTCCCTTAACCCCAGGTCATTTTACAGCTCCAACACAGTCTCTACATCTCCTTTTACCCTTTGCTCCAGGAAATTCTTATAAGGAAAATATCTAAACCATGGGCATATTTTTAAAATTCATAGATCAAACCCCATCCCGACAAACTCCAGGACACATTTGAAACACATTTGCTGTTTCAAATTATAAAGTATTGTGCCTAGGTCACAAGACCCCGAAAGACCACCAAGGAGCTGATGATGCTGATGCAAGCACACAAGGTCATTTATTTCAAGCTCGAGCTCGGGCTCACACTCGTCACCAACGCAGCAGTTCCAAAGTGAGAGCCCCGAGCCCAGGGTAGGCAAGGTTTTTATGCATTACAAGGGTCAGGAAGAGGGGATCTCCCACCTGGCATATGCTGGCAGTTTTCATTGTTTTAGTCCGGCTGGCCTGACTGCAAGCTGATGTAACATGTGAGGTATTTTATCTTTAAGGAGTGTCTGGACCTTGAGGTCCTCCCTGTGGTCATTGCTAGGGAACTATCTAGGGTGGAGGTTACTGGGACATTGTATGGTTTTTCCAGTAACTCGGGTTTGGGCTCAGGCTATGCAGTTACAACATGGGGTAGATTTTTCAAATGGACTCTAAGGTATCACATTTCCCCCTTTTCTTCTACATTGGGTCCAATCATGGACCCAAGGTTTTTAAATGACAGAGATATATACAAATATATTTGTAGAAAGGTACCAGAATAATGATTAGCTGGGCTCGGCCTGTGACACAGCCTGTCACAGGGAATGTCTCTTTCATCTGGGGGGGTGAGGTTCTATGCCTCACCTCAGTTGGCCCCCATGTTGCTCACCTGAGGTCCCTTGTGACTGTGCCTGTTTTAGGTTGTTCCTCCCATGAGGAATCTTACCCGTCTCTGGCTAACCAGCCATCTCCTGGGACTAAACAGGGAGATAAAATATAAAAGAGAGGACAGCCAACAACTATAATTCTGGATAAAATCATAATATACATGATTATATTCTTGTAGCAAATGCAGGTGGGGAATCAGCATATGATTTCAAAAAGTTGCTTAAAAGGAATCACTTATTTCTTGAAGTTAATTCTTGAAAAGTAGCACAAGTATGTATTGGCTTTAAAAGATTAGCAACTGCAATCTGTACACATGCTAGGAGAATAGGAATACAAATATATAGCAAAAGCAGAAAAATCAGACAAATTAAAACAACGCATTCCTGGAAACTGTTCACATCTCATATGTTCCTTTAACAGCAGATAATTTATGGCAGCACAATTCTGAAGCACTACAATTCGTACTTCTCCTAGCTCTTGATTGAGTTCAGATAATACAGAAGCAGTCAAATTCATTGTCTCACTGTACACACAGACCAGCTTAGATATTTCCTTTTGCATTCTAATGACAAGTCCATGAACCAGCAGGATAAATACAGCTGCAACTGCAATAGAGGTGAGATCCAAAAGCTTCAAGTTATTGTCACAATCAGATGGCAGAGCTTGGAGAAATCTTTCATGACTATTTCCAGGATAATCTATTAGAGCAGGAAGGATGTATCTCATGCCACATATACTTTGATAATGTGAAGAGAAGGCTTAGGGTGTGGACCTGTACCACCTGCCCTGCCCCCAAGGTGGGCCAGGCCGCCGTCTGCCTGCTAGGGCTGCCCACAGCAAAGTCACGGGCCATTCCAAGACACCCTCCTCCATCTGCAGAACAATCAAACATTCCAGGCCAAGCTGCCCCAGCCCTTCGAGCCTCAACTGATCTCACTGTAGAAAGACTCTAGAGCTTAATGTTTAACACAGTTTTGGTAGGGGGTTTCCTTGCATGTAGTTACATTGCTCTGACTGCAAACATACCGCCTTGCTCTTTCCAGATTAATTAATTCCCTAGGATTTTCAGAAAAGTTAGCATGTTGAGTTCTCTCGTCCAGTTATATAGATCACTAGTGGCAAAGGGCCAGTAGTGATGCGGTTGATTCCCAGCCTCATCAGGGGGTCCCATTGCCCGCAACAGGAGGATAGTGGAATCGGCTGGGCCGGCTGGGGAGGCGGCCCTTTGACTCCTTGTACTTTGAGCTGGCCCACCTCCCCCAGCGGCAGCAGCCTGTGCTGGTGGCGGCAGCGGGGCAGCCAGCATCTTTGGAGCTGGCTTGGGGTGATAGGGGGGAGGGAAGATGAGCTCTTCATCGGTCCCTCCCTGTAAAACAGGATAAAGAGGCACTGTTGGTCTGGTCTCAGGTAGGGCCTTAGTCTGGATGGCCAACACTGGTTCAGGTTTCTGTAGGGGCAAAAAAGGTTTAAACCAAGGAAGGGGGTTCTTGACCAAGTCGTCCCAGACCAGGATATAGGGGACCTGGTCTGGGTAGCCCGTACGGGGATGGAAGACGATATGCCGGACTCTCAGGATAGTATCCAGGTCAAAGGTCTCCTCCGCAGGCCATCCGTTTAATTGGTCCTCTTACAAGGAAAGAAGATTCTTATTGAACTTTTGCAAATAAATATACTGCTATGAAATATAAAAGTAGTCACTGAGAGTTGTTAAATTCTGGAGGGATCAGGTAGAGAGAAAGATAAATGTTTCAATTCTGCTTATAAAGGTATTGTCATTTACTAAACTATTGTCAGCTTAAGAGAAAAAGTTTAAAACACTATCAATAACATTTGAAACAAAAGCCACAGAATCATCTTCTTTAGTTTACTTAATCCTATGTAAATACTTGTTCTGCTGAAATTTAGTTCTTTACTAGTTTAGGAGTAATAAAACAGTGACTATAAATGACAAAAGACTTTAAATGAGAGTGGCTAAATATCTGATGAGAGCTTACTATAAGACAGTTGACATAAGGAAATTTGGATATTTTTGCAACACAAAACATTTAGTAACGAAGTTTAGCATCATTCTCTCTGACAGTGCTTTCCAGGTAATTAAGTGGGTAATTATATATCAGATAAAGAAGCTAATTTAGCCAAATACTTTCTCTAATGAGAAAAAATTCTTCTGACATGTTCCAGGGGCCCTCTGGAAAATATCAGAGTTAACTAGTGGTAAAAGCACCTTTTTGAATTTGATTTTGGAAAGTTGTCAAAAGAAAGTTTTTAAGGCATTTGCTTAAATATAATTATAGGTATTTAACTAGGATGACAATAAAAAGGCTTAAATGCAAATACAGGTTACTCAGTTGTTAACAACACTTAGCTTACAGTCCTTTTAATATGAAGATTTCATTTTCTTAAATACTCAGACAACTCATTGAGACTTTAAGCATGAGAAACTTTGATAAAACAATTAGAGAACCCTTTGCAACTTTTCAACATTAAAAGCAGACTAATCAGTTTAAGAAAACTTTGTCTTTAACTGAAAACAAAATTTAATTTTGCTGTGTACTTGAAATCAAGACTCATTTGCTTTAATTTTACATAGCACGACCATGTCAATTTTTCCACAAACTTTTTTTTACATTCACTGTTCTCCCTCTTTAAATAAACAGTTGTACTTTATAACAGTTACCTTTTTTTACCTTAAATAAAATGAATCTCCATGCCTTATACCTTCTCTTGTTAAAACACACATCTTTTCTAGTAAGCAGAGATGTTTTCTTTATTACTTTAAGTAGTTTTAGTTAGAACTTAAAACCATTAGTAACTTTAACTTTCAGTGAACACTGAAAATAGGCTATGGTAAACTTTAACACCAGCATTCTTTAGATTGATACATTTATGAACACATTTTATAATTTCTGTAACTATGAGTTTTATAGCACAATCTCTCACTAAGCACAAAGTATGTCTACTTAGCAAAACTTTGTTTTAGGTTACTACAGAAATTCTCAGGCTGTTTGTAAGTATACACACTGTAACACACTATTATCAAGATGTTCACTTGCTACACTTAGTTTACTCATTCTTAACAACTATGCTAGATTACTTACAAAACATTTATTAGACATTAGACAAAGTCAAGCCTTTATTTAAACATCTTTTTGAAAGATTTAACAGATAACATCAACATAAATGACTTTAAGTAAACCTAGGCAGCTGGTAACTATAAGGACATGTCCATTTCAGTTAAATTTAAATTAGCATTAATGCTTAATATTTTTTATTAGAATTTTCTGGAAGTTTTAGAATGCCCAATTTTCACAAGCGCTTGTTTTTAAATTAATTTTTATTAATACCATCCGGAGGTAGAAAAACATTTTTTATTTACACACTTAGACAAATAAACATACAGACTGAGACATAATGATTACAGTTAGCAATACTTTTCATAAAAGAACATATACACAGACAGATTAACTGATACAAAGATTTGAGTTACTGATTGCTTTCTTTTAGCTTATTTTAGCTTATTTGACTAAAAGTATTTCAGTTTTCAAGAATACACTCTAAGGGCAAGCTATTTACATAACCTCTTTAAAATGGTCCGTCATCAGAGATAATAGAGAAGAAGAAGTTTGACCCATTTTCTCTAAATAGAAAGCTATCGATAGCCAACCAAGTATTACAGACAGACAAAAAGCAGAACAAAAAATGCCCGTGGGCGTTTGGAAACAGAATCGGAAGTGGGACGACGGCAACCTGCCATTGGGCGGGAGCAACCCACCTCGTTCCCTCGGATTTGGACCCAAAGGTCCTAAACAGCTTAGGGGCACTCTGTCCCCCTCAGATGGGCCTGGAACGTCTTCCAGGCTCCTCAGTCAGTGACCCTCCAGCGCATCCGCTCAGGTCTTGTACCAATCACTCAGACTCGGACTCAGACTCAGATTCCGATTCAGATTCAGACTCAGATTGGGCCCTTTTTTAGAAAGCAAAAGAATGCCACGCAACACACAACACGAACAATTGACATAGAATTCTTACTACGCACACTCTAAGTTCTTAACTGGCTGGTTCAGACCCTTTGGGCCGGGAGTCTTGGGGGTCTTGGGGATCCCAGACAAGCTCCCAAATGTTGTGCCCAAGTCACGAGACCCCGAAAGACCACCAAGGAGCCGATTCCGATGCAAGCACACAAGGGTCATTAATTTCAAGCTCAAGCTCCGGCTCACACTCCTCACCGATGCAGCGGTTCCAAAGTGTGAGAGCCCTGAGACCAGGGTAGGCAAGGTTTTTATGCATTACAAGGGTCAGGAAGAGGGGATCTCCCACCTGGCATATGCTGGCAGTTTTCACTGGTTGAGTCTGGCTAGCCTGACTGCAAGCTGATGTAACATGTGAGGTATTTTATCTTTAAGGAGCGTCTGGCCCTTGAGGTCCTCCCTGTGGTCATTGCTAGGGAACTATCTGGAGTGGAGGTTACTGGGACATTGTGTGGTTTTTCCAGTAACTGGGGTTTGGGCTCAGGCCACGCAGTTACAACATGGGGTAGATTTTTCAAATGGACTCTAGGGTATCACAAAAGCAGTTGCTATAATGAAGGGTTTGGCCTGTAAGCATCATATCAAAGGATCTCATTGCTCTTTCCTCCTACCTGGTATATTTTCTATGTAATTCATCAGCATTTACTTTTAAAAGCCATCTGTAGACAGTGTCCCTGACATTATGAAAAGTTATGGGGAGCCCAGTAGTTTGGTTGGTGCTCCTCAAGGGCAGGGGATCTTTATCATTTGTTCTTGTCCCCCTAAATCCCTTCCTGGTCCTAAAAAGGTGACCAAAAAATATTTGATAAAGGGATAAATAACTGAAGGACTAAATGCTAAATTCATTAGCATCGAGAAGAACCCTCATGAGACTGTGCCTCATATCTGTTTATTATAAACATTAACCAAAAATATTTTACATGTACTTAATATCAAAGCAAAATTGGGGTGTTACAAGAACAGAATGAGCTCAGTGAATAGTGAGTACCACCTGCAAGTCAGTCAATATATTTCTAACTGGCATTCCTACAAGTGGTTAATTTTTCCTCTATGCCTGACTTATAAGCACTCAGGTGCAAAATTTGTTCCTCTCTTTGAGACCATCTTAATAATCACTCCCCATATGAATCTTGGAACCAGAGCCCCACACTGATGGGTACAAATGAGAGAGAAATACTGTCAGCACACATGGGCACTGGCTCGTGGCAATGAAGATTTATTTGATCCAGTCAGCCAAGTGATCACCAGACACAAGCAATCAAGAGAATGAAATTCCAGGGTGGGTTCTGCCAGTATCTCTTCGTTCAACAGTATGCCTCTGCCCCATCCATACAGAGCTTGGAGTTCAGGTGCAGTGCATTTGTTAACTTAGATCTTGCTTGAAGATGTTGACCCTGAAAATACTGAGATGACAGAGCTCAATTTTTGTTCCTAAATGACTTTAAACTTTGGTTTGTTGCTCAGTTGATGTCATTGGGATTTATTTGGCTGCTGGTTCTGAGTTGCTATTTGAAAAGAGCAGTACCATATGCAGCACATGCATATTCAATGGTGCAGTGCTTTTTCTAGGGGGGGTTGTGTGCCAGGACTCATGGCTCACAATATTAATTTGCATTCCACTTTGCATAAATTTGCATGCATACTTCATAGGCCTCTAATTTGAAGTATGTAAAATGAAATGAATCAATGCAATCTACTGCAATTGTTTTCCAAGGCATTAATCACATGGAATATATACCAGCTTTCCTTAACCAATTAATTTAATCACACCCAAGGTTAGGAGAGACAGGGAAGTGGTAAATAATGGCTGCTAAGTACTGGCCTAGGGCTGGAAGGATATATACAGGCTCAACATTTCCCCAGTATGTCTTTTTTCCAACCTCTATGTCTCCTGTGGAAGATTACATTAAGATTTGCCCAGTATTTTGTCTTCCTTTCCTTAAATGAGTGGCCATAAGCCTTACTCTGACCAATGAAATGTGGGTGGAAGTTATGCACGTCCCCTAAAAGCAGAAGCTTAGAGTCAGCACAAGGTTCAATACCTCTCATTTTCTCTGTCATGATATAATTAATGTTACATAGAGACTGCTCTCTTTGCTTGAATCCCAGGGTGAAGATCAGGGTGTTGTAAACTGTGATATTTTAGGCCCTTTGTTGCTGCAGCATATCCTAGCTTATTCTGACTGATGATGCACTTTCTAAATTATTACAGCAAACCGTAATTTGGCTTCACACATTTGTCTCAGTTTTGTATACATAAGAACATGTGTATGGCATTGAGGTGGAGATGAAAAAATTGAAAGATATGGTCCATGTGGCTAATAAACACATGAAGTGATTGAGGAAATAATGCATACATTCAAGATGAGTGAGATATCACCACAACAAAGAATAATACATTAATAATAATAATGATAATTCTCCCTGTTTGAGAAAGATGGGATAGACTATTTAGATTTCTTAGGATTGATACATCTGTAATAATTTGGTCTGTATCTGAGAGACATGCCAACTTTTTCATTGCAATATCTTGAAATTTTTCATGTTCCATTATGGGAAAAGTGTCAACTATACATGCTAATTTTTAAACACCTTTCTTTAGCACCTTTCAATCCACTATTAATTTAAGGGTGGAAGAATTTGAAACCACAGAAGGGTAGGCAGTGAATGTTGAGACAATGAACCTTAAATCCTAAATTGGAGAAACAGGAGTTTTCTGTATTTCCAATGTGTAAAGTGTGTGTGGTAGAACCTGAAAATAATACAGAAATGTTGATTATAGAAATGCGGGGTACAACTCTCCTTCCAGCCTACCAAATCTAGTGGCTTTGCTTCTGCTTCCCCACAATGCTGTCCTAGAAATTCCGGTGCTGAGCGGCTGACCCTAAGAATGCAGGAAGTCAAGGGAAGAAGAAACACGCAATACGGAAGACGATTTTTATTCCCATTAGGAAAAGACTAGAAATATATATATAAGAGAACTCCCAACAAAGATGAAGGGATCATAAATCACAAACATTTGATTTCTTATTCTTTCCCCCAGGCACAGAGCCAAGAAATGGTTGTGCATTTAGCAAACTCTTCTGTACTAAATACATTATCATTTATGCTCTCTAGATTCCATGGTAATCATCCTTGAATTGAATCTACCTCCCTCCTAGTATAATCTCTACATAATTAGTAGCTTGAAGGTTGCTTAAGAACTTAAACAGACCCATATAAGAATTTCCCTTAAAGAAAGAAAAAATATTTACAGAAATTTTACACTGTGTGAAATAAACCCCAAGAAGAGAAAATAAACATTTAGAGTGCCAAAACATAGTGGAAACAAAAAAGAGAGATGGCGGTCTTTCAAAGGATTGGAGGTTTTCCTTCAATTTCCTTCCCCCAATTGCTCAGAAATCCATTTGCATCTCTGATGCTTTTTGGGCAAAGAGATATTCCAGCAGAGTGAGATTCTCTTGGTGGTTCTTAGATTATAGATGCCACAAGAATGATTTTTCTTAACTAAATCAATGTCTTGCCCATAGCTGGAAACAGGATGATTAGAAGACTAGTTTTGAGAAATCATTTTATGGGCTCCTTCCCTTCTCAGAAGTTTCAGAAGTGCTCAGGAGTAGAGTTGAACCTTTAAAACTGGCTTGATTCCTACAGTAATAAACAACTTTTTAACTCAGATTTTGAGTGAAAACTGATCTTTGGGTTTGAGGCTTTTAAATTGGAGAAGGGGTGAGGTAGAGACATCATATAGAGTCTTTCCAAATGACTGTTTCTTTAAAAATAAATGTATAGGTCTTGTGATAAGATTGTGTTCTCCCGCAATCAAGTGGACTTATCTCCACAGGGATAGTTCCTGAGAGTGTTCTGACAGTTCCGGAATTCTAAAACTTCCCTTCAAGAGAAAGAGATTTTCTTAAAGTTGTCACCTAAACCTGTCAATTGTCTGAGCTTTGGCCATGCAGTGGTAGGAACAGGGCACCAAGAAACTGTCTCTTTGATGGGATGGAAAGAAGAGTTTGTGGGTTAGGTTCCAATTGGTGATTTCTGATTAACATGACATTTTCTCTTTTGAGAGAGTAGAACTCACCGTATCCAATCTCATCCTCTTTCAGGAGTTTCTTCAACTGTATATTTCTTTTTGGGATTCCTGAATTCTGATGAAAGCAGGACTTTACTCAGATTTGGAGAGGAAAGACTTAGGCAGAAATGTTGCCTGTCTTGAGGCTGAGAAAGAATGTTAAATCACTCCAATCTGTGGGTGAGAGGCCCCCAGCTCAACCTAGTCTTCTTCCTTCCATCTCTGTGTAGGAATTTCCCACTGTTCTTTATGCCTTTCAAGACTTTCCTGTACATCTGCAGCCAGGTTGATGGTAATTTTCCACTGGTTTGAAAGGAAGCTTCAGATGTGACCTATGGTTTCAATGTCACCATAATTTAGCCATCCTTAATATGCCCATTCTTTGGAACGCCAACTTTTATTGCTATAATAATTCTCACATTATTTATAAATAATATAGTGCGATAAATACTGACCTTCAGGGCCAGCACAAGATCTTTTTAATCAGGCTTTTGCCTGGTTCAGGTAAGACTCCAACTCTTTATAACATTTTATTGCAGAGAGCAATGTTAAATTTTCTAAAAATGTCTGGGGCATTTAGGGACATAGGTATTATGCAGCCATAGAGTGACATTGTAGGGCCTAGAAACAAGCACAGTAGAACTGCACTGGGACCCCGATGTAATCTGGCATAGAAAACCCTTGCCAGAGAAATTTTGCACTAAGGTAAGCGAGCTACTACAGCAGGTTCTTGTATCAACAAGGAGGCATTGATTTGACCCTCCAGGGAAATGAAACTGATGCCACTTTTACAGAAATACCATTTTACCTTATTTTTTTCTTGTGGAACAGTGAAGTTATTTTCCCATTTACAAAGGAAAGCAAGCAAACCAATGAGCTTAAGATTTAAAAACATGGCTATCTCTGACACTGGGACAAAACTGAAAAAACAAAATACCCGTGGTTGCAGAGAAATTATTCAGAAGGTTCTCAGGGAATTGTGCCTTTTTGGGGGTGGCAGCAGGAAACAGAATTATACACAGAGTTGAGCTGGTTTCTTATTCACAGATTGAGTTGAGGAGGTTTTAATGAAGGGATTATTTGCAGTTCGAGTGGTCAGGTAAGCGTGACCAACGAGGAAGGCTGAGGCACCCGGAGGTTAGCAAGAGTGGACAGTCACTATTGCTTCTACATATGAAGGTGAAAAGGAAGAGAATAGTGTTACTGAAGTCCGGCTAGAGATGGATATAGGATGGAGGGACCAGTATCTATAGTAATGGAAGAGTACAGACATCACCAGAACTACAGCGCAGAACAGGTAGCGAGAAAGAAATGCCCCACCTTCTCTTTTCTTCCACCCCAAAATCTCCTGCTAGCACTTTTCTTGGGCTAGACCAAATGAGAAGATGAGTTCAAGAGAGTGTGGATGATGGGATCCATAGGTTGAGGCTCAAGAAGCGACGAGTAGGGCAGAAATGCAGTGGGATGTCAGGAGGGCAAAAGGGGAAGAGCCAGTGTGTTGAGACAGCCTCTTTCTGTTCTTTCTATTATCTTCAGCAGGGTTCCATTTCAGTTTCAGGCAACAGTGATGCCCACACTGGCAAAACACAATAGAAAAATGAGACCCCATGCTTGTCAAAAGACTGAGTATTTGGCCATACCTTAGTTCACCGTCTTAATGTGTCTAGCTTTGCTTAATATAAAATCATGAAGTTTTTCTTTTTCCTACTAAGTCCACTTTTATGCCTTTCCTACTCCCACAATTTTGTTTCTCTCCCTGAACACTTGCTTATCCAAATTTATACTCTGCCTCTTTATACACACCAATATCAGAAAACATTAGAAAAGTGTCAACCTTACCAGATATATTTGTAATGGCAGCAACATTTGAAACTGATGGCATGGATTGCCAAGGGCAACAACCCGATTCTCCCAGTGGTTGGGAGACTGGGGTGAAGAATGGTGTGAATGAACCAGATCTGCCATGCTAATATCACAATGGCCTTCTCGCCAAACATCCCATCTTTATCAGACATGACATGTTCATGAGAGGGAAGAATGAAGGCAAAGATTTGAGTCAATGAGCAGAGGCTCCTTCCACAACTTGGAGGACAGGAGGAAACTTCGAAGTAGAGGGTGGTACTGAAGGCAAACAGCTAACTTCCAACTAGAAAATGGCATGAACAGAAGTAGGACCCATGATTCCAGAGTCACTACTTGCTCAGGAATCAGGAAGTTCTCAGAAAGCTACTGATGGTGGCCTTTGACAAAAATATCCTCTGTCTTGGACGCAGCACAGAACAGAATCCAACTCTTCCTGGGGTTTACAGTAATGAGGCCTCAGTTAACATATGGCTTTTCTCTTTCAAAGCTGTGAGACCGTGCACAAGTTATTTTACTCTTCTTCATCCAAAAAAACACAGGTTCCAAGAAGTAAATATGATAGCAGGAATAAAACACTGCACATATAGCAAATACACAAAAGATATTAATTTCCTTCTCTGCTTTTTAAAGTTTAAAACAATCCTACTTTCTCTACTATATACTTTTGATACACTCAAATAAGGACCAACCAGTTTTCCCCCAAATCAAAGGTGAAAGTAATTTATAGTCTGCGTTCCTCACATTTATGTTTGCTATTTCAAAATTCTCTTTTGTTGCTAACCAATACCTCTCATAAAAATAATTAAGAGGGGAAAAAATAGGCTCACTTACAGAGAAAGTAAAACAAAGCTTACAGTGTATGTCATTGAAGGGAAACCTGCTAAAGGGCTTAATTTCTTAGCAGAGAGGGAAATGAAAGATCTAAAAAGAAGGGAGGGGGCAAAGAGAAGCAGAGATTTTTACAAATCTTGTGAGCATGTCATTTTATAAGTCAAAGTGGGGACAAGAATAAGCGCTATTATGGCAATTTTCAGTCGGTTTGCTATTTTGATTGCTGTGAATATGCTGGGGAAAGGCATCCAGTGTCTGGAATGGCACGTATTTATGTGCTGATGAATAAAGCAGCAGGCAAATCTGGGGAGCCTCCGAACCAACAGGGTATTTCTCTCTTGAGTAAGATCTGTGAAGGAGTCACAGCAGATTTGGGGATTTATGCTAATATCTCCCTACCAAGGGCAGGGTGTGGCCATCATCAAGCTACATCAGCTGCATCTTAGTTTCCCATGGCTGCTCTAACAAATTAACAAAAATAAATCTTTATCATAACTACCATTAAGTGGCTTAAGACAATGCAAATTTATCATCTCACAATGATGGAGGTCAGAAGTTCAAAATGGACCACAGGACAGCCTTTCTTCTGGAGACCCTAGGAGAGAACCCGTTTCCTTGCCAGGCTGCCTCTGTTCCTTGGCTCATGGCCCCTCTGCTCATCACCCTGACCTCTGTTTCTGTCATCCTGTGGCCTTTTTTACTTTGATCCTCTTGCCTCTCTTTTATAAGGATCTTTGTGATTACATTAAGCCCATCTGGATAATCCAGGGTAATCTCCCCATCTCAAAATCCTTAATTTAATTCACAGCAAAGTCCCTTTTGCTATGTAGGTAATTTATCCACAGGTTTCAGGCACTGGGATGCAGACATCTTTGGAGGGCCATTATTCAGCCTACCACAAGTTGTTTCTCCAAAGGCTCATTTATCATCAGTGTTTCTGGTATAGTGCAAAGATGAGAAGCATGGCACTGGGGTCAGACTTCCTTGGCAAAAATCCTGTCTCCACTGATCACCAGTTAAATGCCCTTCAGTAGGTTATGCAGTCTCTGAGGATAATTATAGTAACTACTTCTCAGATTGCTATGAATATTAAACGACAAAACGTTTGCACAGGGCCTGGGTCTCAGTGCCCAATTAAGGTTAGTTATCATCATTATTATTATTATTAAAATATATGTATGACTCATAGAGTCATGATCAGGGAGGAACTATTTACTTATTTTTTTAATGCCTAGTTACTTTTGGTACCCACTGAAAGTTTATCAAGACTTAGGAATTCAGACGCCAGCTTTGCAAGCTACAAAACAATCCTGTTTTCACTGAAACTTCTATAGGAGGATATTCATCCATTCATTCAATGGCATTTTATCAAGGCAATGGATTTTCTGAAACTTCAATATAACTTCCTGTTTTCATGTTAAAATCATTCATTTATTAGTAACTTCATTAATTCTAGAGAGTTTTCTGAGAAAAACAAGCCAACCAACAAAATAACCCTTCTACTTACCTCCACACCCAAAGCAGCATTCCATTCACCTACAGCACAGATATCCACGTGTTCATCCACTCAGCATACCTTCATGAAGCACTTCTGTTTCAGGTCTTGTCGATAGACAAACTCAAGGGTGAGGCAAAGATGGAGGAAGTACAGCCCTTAGGCTAAGAGCCCAAAGTTTTGCAAAGGACACAGCTATGCAATTGGCCGCCAGACTCACAAACAGGTTCCCCTTCAAAAGGCCTCTGCCCTCCTGTGTATTTGCCACAGGCTTTGCACAGGGCTCCAGTACTCTAAGGCAAAACCCAAACCATCCTGCCTCTCTTCTGTGACCTTTCAGATGTCTGAAGTTAAATGGGGGCAGGCTTATTAGTTACCCAGAAAACTTCCTAGGAAAGCGCCCTGAGTTTCCACTGAAAAGTGGAGATGACACTTTTCCTTGACTAGAGGAACTTCAGTGCTGAAATAATGCTGAGGGCACAGGTGTGATGGAGCATGAAATAGTGTCAGGTGGTTGAAGATCATGAGTAATCCCAGGACCGCTCTATCAAGGAAGGTTAGCACCCTGCTAATCAGACTTACCTGGGTCACACAGTCGTGAGTGCCTTCAAATTCCACTCCACTGGGTTCTTCTCTTTACTGACATCACACTCTGAAAACAACTTGCTGTCTGCTCTGAGGCTAACACCCTTCTTGCTGGATGCCTTTGCTCTAGGTGTCCACACCAGCAGATGGGCCTGGGTAAAAGCAGATTCATGGAAGATTAGGGCTGGAAGGCACCGTAACAGTCAATATAGCTCACAGTCTTTGTCTACAGATGAAATTTAGTGGTAGGCCAAAGTGGCTCAGCCAGGACAAACTGAGAACAGTACTCAGGCTTACGGTGTCTTGACAATGGGTTTCAGCCCCAGGCATGTTCACTATGGATTCAATGTGACCAAAAAAATGACAACAGAACGTTCTTGGGGTAAAACGGTTTATACCCAACTTTATTTCCATGATGGCAGGTCAGTCACTAGAATCCCATCAATTCAGAGGGAGTCTGCACGCAGCAAGCCTGTCTCTGCCTCGGGCGTCTCTGCCCGCACAGCCGTCCCAGTCTGTCCTCAGTGCTGCCACCACTCCAGCCTCTGCTCTCCTGCAGTCTTGCAGGCATGCCACTGTGTCATCCAGAGCACTGGGCAGGACTATCTATATAGAGTCAATAATGGCGCATTGCCCACACATGGGTAGTGAGCTAGACAGCCAGGGCCAGGTGAGAATCCTGGCCACAGGAACCTTCACTTTATCCACATGGTCCCACTGGCTTTCAGTTCACTCTCTTTTATCTATATTGTGAGTCAACTATTGGCAGGAAGTCTTAGAGCAATGTCAATAAACTGATTTTTTTTTAATGGCCTGCCATTTTTTTGATTATTCATATCAACATTTTCATTGGATGATAATGGAAGGTCAAATAGGCTCCTTTGAAGGGCAAGAAAATACTCCCTAGAAATAACAAAATGACTTCCCTTTTCTCTCATATGTAGATTTGTGGCTGCCTCTTGGTCTGAGAGAATCTTTTCAGACATGAAGGCACATGGTTCTCAAACTGTGGTCCTCCAACCAGCAGAAGCAGTATTGCCCGGGAACTTGTTGGGAACACCAATTCTTGGGCCCATTCAGACAGGCTGAATCAGAAACCACGGTGTGGGCCCAGTCCAGATGTTTCAACAAGCCCCCATGTGACTGTGATATACCCTAAAGTTTGAGGATCACTGGCCTAGGGAATCAGTGTTTTCAAAAGTAGAACTGGCCTTTGCCTGGGATATGGTCAATGGGCATTTTGCAGTTACAATGTAACAGCATGAAAAAAATTTATTCCTCTAAAACATGAGCAAATCTTTCTCAAGAAGCAATTTACTCATAGCATCAGAAGTATATGGGTGAGATGTATGTTTGTTGAATGTACCATTTAGTAAAAGCCTCACTAGATTTCTTTCCTATGACAGGCTTGCTAAGCAACCAGCAGTGCTGGCAAGCTCACTATGTGCTTAGGAAACTTAAAAAAAAAAAAACACACACACATTTGGTTTATTAATTTTGAATCTAATTAAGGTACAAAAATATAGTATCCAAAAGTGTATAAAGACATAGGAATAAAGCAGCCTGTAAACACCAGATTGGGGACAAAAGCTGTAAGAATACCAGATAGCATATTTTCACACCACCCCTTCTCACTAACAGATCCCCAGCAGGGTCCTAGAGAAAAATTGCCTGTCAACAGAGTGAAATGAATAGTATATGATCTCTGGTATAATTCCCTTGGAATTCAATTTATACTAAATGCAGTAAGAACCAAAGAAGGGGGTGGAAAGGGAGCAGAGAATGGTCATGTACATTAGGAAAATTAAATTCTGCAGCTTCAAAAAGGGAATCATTCACGGTCCAGTCTTCCATGGCAGAAGCGCTTCTGGCTACACTTTCTAATGTGCAATTCTAGCGACAACTCAGGAGGGCAGAGGCCAAGTTGCTGCCCCATCCTCACTGCAGGCTCAGGCTTGGACTAGGGACGAATCACCGAGCCTCCTCTGCCTCAATCGATATGGACTGGTTTACCGTTTACCTCCAAAGTGACCCTTGTAATGAGGTATGAAAGTCTCATTGTAAATTAGGCTATGCTTCCCTAATTCCCAGCAATGCAGCCATGGCAGAGCTTATCAGTGGTTCTAATAGCCACATCCCTTTACTCCTTGCCAAGAAAATCTGATTTGTGCTCATGCTGTAAGGAAAAATTAGAAAGACTTTTAAATGGACCAAAAGGCTATGTCTTCAATTGAAAGCTGTGTATTATTCAGAGCTCACTCTCCCACATTATCTGATTTTATGTTATTTGTGCCTCTCATTGTCTTTGAGCTATTTTACAGCCCTACAGAGATAGAAGTTAACTTGTAGAAAACTGGTGGTAAAGCAAATATTTCTTGTCTATAGATATACACATAAATTCTCTTTCATGGAGGCTCAATTGATTTTACTCCCCTACCCTGGGAGAAGCAAATTTTGCATTGATTAAATAAATTCCTTTCAACAATCATGATGATCTTATATATTTGGTTTTCGCATTACCTTTGGAACTGTTTATAACTTGTTTTCTGGTTGTCTTCTTAATTAATGAGGTAAATAAAATCTTTAACACCTGTTCATTTTATATCTTTATAAGGGTCATGATCAAACATTTACAAAACAATTATCCTTTAACAATATATTCAGTGAATATGGGTCCCTTCCTAGTTCTAGGAGACAAACCATGATAAATATAATCTAACCACAGTAACAGAAATCTTATTCCCCTTTGCCTCTGGTTTGGAGGTGATCATATGGCCACAATTCTAGTTAATGAGAAATAAAGAAGTTTTGAGAGAAGTTTGCTCCTCAATAAATAAAACAGAGTGAGGGGCCAGAATTGGAGAGTGGAAAATGCCCCCTCTCTCCTGCCTTTAGATGTCTTGTAAGAGCAGGATGTTTGGAAATGACAGCCACCGTCTTGCAATAATTATACGGGAAAACCTAAGAGAATCTCAGAGAAGCCACCTCTGAGCGCTGACATCATTAACTGAGCCTCTGAATCAATCAGTCAGCTCAGGAATTATTTCTTCCTATTGTATGAGGTAATAATTCCTTGGTGTTTAAGCCATTTCATTTGGCTTTTTAGTTATATGTGTCCATTTGCATTCTAATAAATACAGTCATAGATTCAGAAACGAAAAGTACCCAGGACACCTGAGAGAGTGAGAGGTGCTGTAGGAAGTCAGCGGTAGTATCACAGGAAAAAGAATGGCTGCAGTGAGCTGGGCAAGTGATGGGTACTGAGGGACAGTATAGCAGGGCGGGATGTGATATGAAGGCAGGAGTAGAATTGTAGTGGCGGAGCAGTTAATGAAGATATGCTGTCCATTTCTCCATGTCCCCCTGGTCCCAATTCCCTATCTCAGATTACATAACAGCAAAGCTAGACTAGAATCCAGGTCTCTTATTCCCCACTAGACACTTTCTTTAACTATACATGACAATTAGATATGTCACACTGGCAGTGGCCCGTGTCTAATCACCATCAGTTTTGTCATTCCCTTATCAGTAAAGCTGATAAACCTTGTAAGTACATTATATTGTTTAATCTACACAACTACACTGTGATTGGATGTGACAGACTGCTGCAGTCCCAATTTGGTTTTGCCTCCCTGCATCCGTGGCCTTGGTTAGTCAACTCTCGCACTGACTCTGGACGTGATCAATGGGAGAACATGACTTGTATAGGCCAGTGGAATATAACACAACATCAACAGAGGCTTGTAAAACTCTTGAGCATTGGGACTTGCTCTACATTGATGTTCTTGGGAATCTTGATATTGTCACTATGTGAATAAGACCAAACTAGCCCCCTAGATACATATGGTACATTCATCCCCATGACCTTGGCCAGCAACCAGCAAAGTTGACAGCCAGCACAAATCACCAGACATGAGGCCGTTGTAAACCAGCTCTCTGCTGACCCTCCAGTTGAATACAGCACATGCATGATGTCAGGAAACGCCAGTAGAAAAACTGTTTGAGTCCAGCACAAATTATCAACTCTCAGAATCACGAGATGAAAAATCATTTTTAAGCCCCTAAATTATAGGCAACAAAGCCTAATCGATACATCAGAGTATATAACATCAAAGTCCCAATTTTATAGACAAGGAAAACCAAAACTCAGAAAAACTGACCAATGTCACACAGCTAGCAAGGGCTTCATCTAGGATTCAAACCCAAGTGTATCTGACCTTACAGCCCATATTTTAATAACAACTCCAAACAATATATTTGAAGCAAACCATTAATTGTAAGGGACTAGAGATATGCCCCTAAGCCTTCTTACGCTGTGAATTTCTCAACCTTGAATTTACCTCTTTAACCCACTGGTATGTGTGTACATCATAAGCCTGTACCACCTCTTAAAGAGAATGTTTTGCAAGTTTATGATCCACTGTAAAATGTAGCATTTCTTGTTTGTTTTTCTTTTTGTTCTGAATTTACATTTTTCAGACTTGCATAGTGGACCCAATTTTCTAATAAACTAGGAACCTGCGAAAAATTTCCTATCCTCTACAACTTTGTGATTTCCCCATGCCCTTCCATATACCTGTGCATTTGTCTATGATGTTTCCTCTACCTGGAGTGTTCCCTTCACATCCCCAGTGTTCACCATCCTCACATAAAAAGACTCTCATTCTGATTCAGCTTGAGCCCCAAACTGCCCCAAGAGAATAACTGCCTCTCCTCTGTGTTTTATGGCATTTTGCACATACCTCTATCAGAGTGCCTACTTACAATATTTCCTATCTTGTCTTCTCCACTAGACACACTTCTTACTGAATCCTCAACATTCAGTATAGTAGTATCAAGCATATAGCAGGTGCTAAATAAATTTTGCTGAATGAATGAATAAAATAATCAGTCCATCAATCAAAAATAAAAATGTTCTCAACCCACTTTTTAGTGTTCTCTCGAATAATTTCCACCTCCCATCCTCTATTTCAAAAAAATTGAGTTATTTCTCCATTTAGTCTCCCCAATCTGTGGAAGGCATAGGCTAGCTATTCATTCATCAAACCCATTTTACCTCCTTTACTCGCACTAGACTAGACATAGACTCTCACTAGATTTTTCCACATCCTCTGGAGTTAAGTATGGGCATGTTACTAGGTCTTAATTAATGGAATATACACAGAAGTGATGCAACAATTCCAGAGGTGGCCACAAAAATTTCTCAAACTTTTCCATCCATTCTCCTTTTCCTTTTACCAGCTTAATGTAGGTGGGCATAGTGATCTGGGAGATATGAAAGTTGGAGCCAAAAAATGGAAAGAACCTGATCATTCAATCACCACTTATCAGATAGTCATCGACTAAATACGAATGTCCATTCGGGAAACAAGAAATAAACTTCTGTTCTGTTAAGCCACTGAGATTTGGGGATTTCTTGGTGATACCAGCAAACTTTACCTTAACTAATATACTGATCTTGCATATTTTGCTCCCTGAAATCCCTATATGACTTTCTAACATATGCATTTGCAATCATACTCATTTTTTTAAGATACAACTGTATTGATTATTCCTTCTTGATCTTTCCAGTTGTCATTGTTCTTCCTCTGAAATACTGATGCTTTATCTGTACACCTCCTAGACAGGTGCCATCTTCTGCTTGCATGTATTTATTTCTCTAAATGTAAAAATGCTAAGACACATACAGCTCCGTGACATGAATTTTCTTACTCATCTCTGTTTCCCCCACAGCACCCAACATAATGTCTTATACTTTAATAAGACATTTTATCAAATGAAGATGGGTCTCTATATTCATCATATTTTTAAATTTAAGTACATCAAGTTTTATCTTTCTAGGCAGGAATATTGATTTGTTTTTGTTTTATTTTATTTTCAGTCTTCACTTTTTTTTCTCCTTACTTATTTTCCCTTGCCATTCTCCAGATTGTTTCCAGTGCTATTTGATCTCTTGAGGGCCTGTGACCAGAATGACCCCACATCCAATATTCCCCATGTGGCTCTCCATGGATTTATTAAGCAACACTAAACACTGAGTTTTTAATGGGTCTTTATGGGGGATAACACAGTGATTGTATCTTTCTCCCCCAAACCCAAAAAGGTCTCTGTCATTTTGGAAAAAGTTAAGTCATTTATTTTTGGTTGATGAAGTATCAATTAAGAGTTTTATAGTGTAGAACCCACTGTGAGGGTTGGCTTCATCTACTTCATTTGGACCACAGAGCCCTAATGGGAGTCATTTGAGGTTGGAAAATCTAAACACAATACATCCTGGATTTTCTGAATAACACTGAATACTGTAACATTTAGAAATAGAACTCAGAGCATTAAACCCTCTGGAAGGAGAAGATTTAAATTTCTTTAGAGTATTTCATTTTTCTTTTTTGCCTTTTTAATCCCTTAAATGCAAATGAATTTAAGATAGTCTTTGCCCAGTGGAAACTGGGTTTTGGTTTTTAAGCAATCTATACATTTAAACCTTGCAAAGGCTTTCTGATTTTAAATCATGAGCAGAATAAACTCATTAGCCCTCAACAACACATAAATCCTATAGAAAATGCCAGTTCTGATATGAAACCTAGAGGGATTGTTTCTCATTTATGTGTGGACCACCCTTCCAAGTCCCCACTCACACTCTGCCAGAGCCTGGGGCGGGGATGCTCTGGGATGGGAAACAGAGACCATAGGACTATCAACAAGGCTGTGAGAAACAGTGGAATGCTGCAGTCAGACACAGTACAAGACAGGCGGCGAGCAAGGGTGAATGCTGATAAAGAGCTCTGAGTCTCAAGGCAGGAGATACACAGTGTGGCTATTTGATAAATGGAAAAGGAATGCAGAATAGTGGTTGGGAAATAGCTGCATGGTTATGGTAGAAAGTCCCAAGGCCTTTTGCTGAACCATTTGTAACTGAGAAAGGAAAAGGGAAGCTAGAATGTTGCTGGAGGAATACACTGCTTATCAAAGTGAGAGCAATCTCTGAAGATTTTTTCAGGGAAAACCAAGTTCAGAAATCTTATCCTTGTTTTCTCCTTCTTGCTTTCTCTATCACCCCTGCTTCCTTTAAAAGCAATCAGTCCAAAGCCCTTCAGTGATGAAGAATACACTGCAGTCAAAGCACTGTCATCAGGCCAGGTTGTAATTTCACCTCTGTGACTTACCTATCATTCAGTGACCTTGGCCAATATTCCCCTTTTCTCTGGACCTGTTTCCCAGGGGCTTAGATCAGCTGATCTTTAGAGTCCTTCCTGGTTCTCAAATTCTCTGATTCTCTGATTCTTGACTTCAAAGTATTTTTCTATCCTAATTTACATTCTTCAGTGTCTGTCACTGGTGCGGCCCAGATGAACTTCTCAGATCTGACAGCCCGCAGAATTCCTTACCCAATAGAGGAAGCTTGCTTATGAGTCAGGAATCAATGGAGATCTACTGCTTTAATCAGCCTAACTTGGAAAGCCACAGTATGAGCTTTTCATATGGTCTGCCTATCAATTGGTGAGTTGAAGCCTCAAAACACCTTAGGGCTGCCTAGGCACTGAAAATTTGAGGTTAATACCTCTAATGTGAGACTCAGAGGTGATGAATTATTTATTATTTTCACTAGGTGTATCTCAGAATCAACTAGATTTGATGTCTACTTTTGTAAGAAAAATGCATTTGTGGTCTGGGTGGCACGAGAAGATGATGGCTGTCAGTCTCTCTAGAGCAGGTTTCATCAGAAGGAATTTTTCTGGCTCATTTACCATGGTCCACACTGAGACCGGAAGCCTTAGAGGCTCAAAAACGTGATCTGGCAGCAAACCTAGAATATATATATATATATGGATATTAACCAGGTTCCCAGAGATTACTACACAAATCTGGATGTCAGTTGTATTTATTTATAAGAATTTATTCTGTGGTCTGGATATGCAGGTAGCATGACTGGTATATAAGTTCCCACCAAATTACCAGTTCAGGTTACCTGATCAACAAAGAACTATAATAAAGGAGTAAACTTAAGAGGAGTTCATCAACTGGGAAAAGCTCGACAAGCTGTTTCCTGGCACAAGATTATCCCTGCCAAAGGGAATGTAGTAAATGTTTCCTGGCACTTACAGATTTAATACCTTCAGCCTTGACTGTTTGTGGGTGACCCGCATGGCCTATGAATGACTGGAGGCAGGGTGGACAGCGGCACAGAAGCGAGGCACTACGGTCTTGTTTTCCCAAATGCAATGTGCACACTAGGTAACTACAGGACATAAAATCCCTGGTTATGGTGGTGCATGTAAGTGACCAGGTTAGGATTTAAGTCACCCTGTATTTAAGTCATAAAAACAGTGTTTCACCTCATACAAAGCCCAAGAGTGAAGGAAGGATAATATGCAGGGGTTAGGGAGGCAGAAGTAGGGGTGAACTTTGAAGGGGTTAAGGTGGGGAAGAGAAGCTCCCCAGGGCAGGAAAGGAGCCTGTTTGGAACAGTATTCATGAATGACTTGAAGATATTCTTATATCCTGATTCAGTAGGTTTAGGGCTTAGGGGCTGAGTTTCCACGTTTCTTAGAAGCTGCCAGATGATCTGGCCCTGGGAATATGTCTTGGGTAGCAATAAAGATTTTAGAATCTGTTTACTCCATCAGAATAGAAATGGCCTCCAGGTGAACTGGAGATGAAGAATTTTAGGTTATTTAATTAATTTATTAAAATAATGATATTTCATAATTTACAGTAACATTCTGTTTATAAATGTGACAATGGATTTATACCCATAGTAGTGATGGTTTCACTTACATCTAAATATATTTTAGTAGGAAAAAAGTGAGTTTTCAAGATAAATATTAGTAAATAATAGGACAGGCATACATTAAACAATGGCAAAAATTACGACAGAGGTATGCAGCTGACTCATGGAAACTGCAGATTAAAAAGTTAACCTACACCTGTTATCCAGGTCATTTTCACTTTAATACAGGATCTCATTTAAACTTTATAACAACACTGAGAAGTTGATACTCTTAATCTCCATTTTAGAGATGAGGACCTGGGTAACCAAATTCTATGCCACCTGGGGATCTGGAATGTCTCAGGATATTATCTATCCAAGTTGATGTGCATTCACTAAGACACCCCCCTTTTTTCCCAGGCACTGGTGGCTGTGAGCACTCCTTTCCTGAATGTTTGTGGCCAAACAATCCCCTCTGCTTTGATACATTATGGTCTAGACGCGTTAATACTGTCAGTAAGAATATTCTCTCCATCCTGGAAATCACTCTACATTGTCAAGATGATTACCTATATCTTCGTCCTTATTCATTAAGTGTTGATTTTATCATTGAACACTCAAGGTGCATTTGTACTTGCAATTTCTTGTGGAACAACTCCCTGTGTCTTCCGTGGATTAGCTCTTTTAATCCCACCTAAATCAGTTTCTTATCTAAGGCAGAGTACTGATGGCAGATGTCCAAGTAAACCTACTCCCTTGCAGTTCTCTCAGTGGGTAATAATAACCTAGCACAACAATATCCATTATAATGACCACTTTATGCTTTCTCTTTGTACTAAGACCTTGTTACTGAGCTGAGGCTTTGCACGCAGTAAGAGAAGATTGGTTCTTAAGAATTGATGTCATCAATAAGTTTGATCTTATGGTCTTAGAAACCTAACGGTGACTCTGTTTAATTGGGAAAGGGATGCTGCTGACATAAATCCAAGCAAATTTACAGAGAGGCAAATTGTTAGAACAACCCAAGTGCTTATATCCACAAACAACAGAATCTGGGGACAAATAATTCTGCACTAAAGGGTACTAAACATTTTAGAGAACTTACAAAAAACAGAAATGGCAGAAACAACTTGTCCAAAAGATAGAATTGGCAAGTGACCTTATTAAAGAAAAAAACATGGTGAAGAAATCAACTGCAAAATAGAAACTAAGATTGAAATAAAGATAAAAATAAAAGTGATCATTTTCTTTCTCTAAATGTCTTTATTAATCTTTCTTGTTTGGCATATAAAATCTGTACTGCTGCCAACTTTCAGATTACATTCCTGAGAGTGATAAAATGGCATACACCTCTCTGGGCAAGTCCATTTACCCAATGGACTTATCAATAAAAGTGACTAGCAGGGTAGCAATAGTATGAGAACAGTAATGGAAAGGATATTTAACCAGATAAATGTACTGAATGTATGAGTCATTATATATATTTACATAATGTGTATGTGTGTGTGTGTGTGTATATATATATATATATAAAATGGCATATGCATTGGCTATATATATATATATATATACACATAGGCATATACACACACACACACACACACACACACACACACATATATAACATCGTTCTTACTAAGACTATATCAGAGAACCCTTCAAACTCTAAAGTAAGGATACATTTTTCTTCAGGTCACTATTATGAACACACTATCGCTCTCAATGCATATGTATATTATATTATACTGAACAGGTTAAGTTTGGAGGAAAGATGTTAAAGAGACAGACCAGCTGCCCTCAGACAGGATCATTCCGTTTGTGGTGCAGAAGCTCAATTTTATCAGTCAGACTTTTTCAAGCTCCCGGGACTGACTCATGCTAATCAAATAACAAATGACTGATTCACGGTGAGAAATTATGAATTCAACATTTAAAAATCAAACTCTCAAAATCCCAGAATACCTAGGTCAATTGCTCAAGTATTCTCTTCTCCATGAATGCGCACATTCTGGGAGACCGCTGTGCACTTGGCTTAGAGCTAGAGTCAAGGGAATTGAGTGATTTTAAGTCTTTTTGAGATTTGACGGCCCCTTCCCAGCACCTATTTCCAGTCTAGGCAGGTAAAGGTCACGTGGATGCTTGTAGTAGCTGGGCAGAGTGATCTTCTTGGGGCAGGACCAGGGACACCGTGACCTACCTTTCCTCCCCATTTTCCCCTTTTCCAGTTTCCATGAAAACCAGCACCCTTCAGTTGCCACAGCAGTGTCACTTCAAGGAGGCAGAGAACAGTGTTGCTACTTAGGCTCTCTCTGAAATGGTGCCCTACCCTAGGGACGTCACGGCCATTCTAATTCGTGGAGTCCCCTCAGTAAAGTTAACATGGACCATCTGAGAGTAAGCGTGTGCACCATGCAAGCCCCCAGGCATGCTCCACCCTCTCTTAGGGGTTCACCTTTTCTTGATCCTACCCCCAATTCTGAGAGTACCTCAGAGAGGGTGCTATGTATCCAACACAGCCTTGAATAAATGTGGACTAAAGTAATCTGTTTATCTCTGGTCTCAGCCTGAGGAAACATACTTTGCAGATCCTTCAAAGTATGTAGGGACTACAGCCCCCAAGCATGTGAGAGAATTTGAGAGGAAATTTGAAGTACCAAGCTCACTACAGGCACCCCTCAGGAGACACCCTGGGAAAGCACTGAACTTCCATTTGGAGCATCCTAGCTCACAAAAGATGTTCACTGGGTGTGTGTAGGCTCTGAGCCTGCCACAAGGCAGAGGGAGTATCTTCCAGGATCTATTTGTGAACTGTTGTGTTGACATTCATTCATTGTTGTGCAGAAACCTCAAGGATTTTCAGCACTGCCTAGAACCAAATGGTGTCTAACAACCTTTAGGATCATTGGTTGGGCAATGAACTGCACCTTTGATTCCGAATGGTGGTTCACCAGCATTGCTGAGCTCATTCTCTCTTGCTGCCTGACAAGGTAGCAATGAGTCTGTGGGGTCTGGAATTCCACATATGGGGGTGCCTACTTCCCCAGTAAGGGCAGATTGTGTTGTTATTTTATAGTCACCACAACAGCTGGAGAAAAAAGTTGAAGCATGCTCATTTCCCTTCCAGCAGTGTCTTTTGTAGCAACCTATTTGGAAGCTGTCCAGGAATCTGTTAACTCCTTCCGTGAGCGAGGACATCCCTGTCGCCTCCCCAGGTTTATCTCCTATCATTTTCCCTGAATCTTTCTCATCTAACTACAGCCACACTGTTAATATCTCCTGTATATCCCATGTTTTGTCTTTCTATATGGCATTTATAACTGTTTGGTAAGTGCATATATATATGCACACACACATATACATATAGCTATATATAGGTATATAGCTACATATATTTTTTCATTGTCTGGCTCCTCTAGAGCCAGATAGAGTATCTAGATAGTGTATAGAGTTTAAGTTTCACAAAAGCAGGGATTTTATCTGTTTTACTTCCAGATTTCAAGCATATAGAACAGCCACAATTATTTGTTGGTAGAAACAATGAATGAATCTTGATTGGAGTACCTAATGTAGTGCACAGATCAAAACCTGCAGTTCCTAAACTTGGGTATCCATCACAGTCACCTGGGGGAACTTAAAAGTGTGTCTCGTTCCAGGGCTCTACCCCAGATCAACTAAATCAGAGTATCAGAGGGCAGAATGCTCAGGCATCTGTATTTGTCATAAGCCTGTTGGCGTTTCTGATGTGCAGTCCAGCCTGGGACCCAGTGTTCTAGGCCACAGTCTCGGGAGTCTAGGAGGGGACCTTATGATAGTGGTTAGTGTGTGGATATTGAGGTCAGCCTGGCTTTGACTCCCAACTTTGTCATTCACTTGCTATTGCAGTTCACTAAATCTTTCTGAGGCTCAGCTTCCTCACATTTAACATGGGTAAGTGCTGGTATCATAAAATGTCAGAAACCTCAGTTTCCTGGGATTGTAAGAGTCAGAAAAACAGCTTAGCTCCCCAATGGGGACATCCCATGGAAGTTATAGGTGCGGGGGTAGGATGGCAGAGCATTAGCACCATCACTGCCATAGATCCTGCAGCATCAGCTCAGGGATGGGGCAGAGATTATTCCTGAACCCTCTGTCATGGCATGAGAACCACGATATGGTGTCCACATGGCTTCCCAGTGATAACAGGGAGGGGCAGCCTAGGGGCAGGTGGAGCTAGGTCTGAATCAGAAACTGACATCCACAGCTCAACTATGTGGATGACCCCTCTTCATCAACTACTGAGGAATAAGATTAGGTTCTCTGACATACTTGCTTGTGGCTGTGTTATTTGGGCTGGAACATAATGCAGGAAGTGAAGATGCTTCAAGCTCAATCCATAATCTCAACATCATTATCCTTCTCTCTGGTTGGAGAGCCTCAGAAAGCATTTCACTTTGTATTCCTACTCAGTAGAAAGTGTCTATGAGACTAACCTGCTCAGCTGATTATTGGAGGTGTGAGCACTGGTTTAGCCAGTAATGGTACCAGTATTAACTGTAATTAATGCATTTGGTATTAGCAGATATAAAACCAGTGTAATTGCATAGCAATCCTCATCTTCTTTCCTATTAAAATTCCATTGGATTTCTATACCAAGTCTTTGTACATACAGTCTCACAGGTACATATGGTGAAGAAACTATTAATTTATGTGAATATATAGTGAGTAAAAAGAGTCCAGCCTGCTTCCTCGCTCTCTCATTATTAACCTTGTGTGTTACATAACACAATCCACATTAGGGCCGTAGAATCTGAGCTGTTTCCTGTTCATCAACTTCCCTAAGGAACGTCGGGGGAAATGCCTGTTGAGGAAGGGTGAGTGAACATGCCCGGCAACTAGACACACCTCACTGTACTGTGCTCTGTTTCAGCGCACTTCACAGATACTGCGTTTGTAGCAACTGAGGGTTTGGGGCAACCCTGAATCAAGCAAGTCTATCGCTGCCATTTTTCCCACAGCATTTGCTTACTTCATGTCTCTGTCACTCTTTGGTAATTCTCACAATATTTCAAACTTTTTCATCATCATTATGATTATATTTGTTATGGTGATCTGTGTTCAGGATCTGCGGTGTGACTGTTGTGTTTCATGCCCACGTGAGACGGCGAAATTAATGGATAAAGGTAGTGTGTATTTTGACTGCACCACCCACTGGTTACAACCTTGTCTCTCCCCCTCTCCCTGGGCCTCCCAATTCCATGACAATATTGAAATTTGGCCAATTAGTAAACCCACAACGGCCTCTAAGTGTTCAAGTGAAAGGAAGAGTCATATATCTGTTACTTTAAAAGGAAAGCTGGAGATGATTATATTTAGTGAGGAAGCATGTCAAAAGCTGAGACAGGCCAAAAGCTAGGCCTCGTGCACCAAACGGCCAAGGTGTGAATGCAAAGGAACACTTCTTGAAGGAAATGAAAAGTGCTACTCCAGTGAGCACACAAATAATAAGACAAAACAGCCTGTTGCTGATAAGGAGAAGGTTTCAGTGGTCTGGATATAAGATCAAACCAGCCACAGCATTCCCTTCAGCCAAAGCCTAATCCAGAACAAGGCTCCAATTCTCTTCAATTCTAAGAAGGCTAAGAGAGATGAGGAAGCTGCAGAAGAAAAGTTTGAAGCTAACAGAGATTGGTTCATGAGGTTTCAGGAAGGAAGCTCTCTCCATAACATGAAAGTGCAAGGGGAAGCAGCAAGTGCTAGTGTAGAAGCTGCAGTAGGTTACCCAGACCTAGTTAAAATGATTAAAGGTGGCTACACTAAACAACAGATTTTTAATGTGTATGAAACAGACTTATTTTGGAAGAAGATGCCATCAGGACCTTCATAATTAGAGGGAAATCAATGCCTGGTTTCGTAGGACAGACTCTCTTGTTAAGAGCTAATGCATATGGTGATATTAAGTTGAAGCCAATTCTCACTGACCATTCTGAAATCCATAGGGCCCTAAGGAATTACGCTAAGTCTCCCCTGCCTGTGCTCTGTAAATGGAACAACAAAGCCTGGATGACAGCACAGCTATTTACAATATGGTTTACTGAATATTTTAAGCCCACTGTTGAGAACTACTCCTCAGACAAAAAGATTCCTTTCAAAATATTACTGTTCATTAGCAATGTACCTGGTCATGCAAGAGCTCTGATAGAGATGTAACAGTGAGATCAACGTTGTTTTCTTGCCTGCTAACACAACATCTATTCCGTAGCCCATGGATCAAGGACTCATTTTGAATTCCAAGTCTTGTTGTTTAAGAAATATATTTCGTAAGGCTTTAGCTGCCATAGAGAGTGATTCCTCTCATGGACCAGAGCAAAGTAAATGGAAAACCTTGTGGAAAGGATTCACCTTTCTAGATGCCTTTATGAACATTCGTGACTCATGAGAAGAGGCTAAAGAATCAGCATTCACAGGAAAATGGGACAAGTTGATTCCAACCCTCCTGGATGACGTTGAGGGCCTCAAGACTTCAGTGGAGGCAGTAACTGCAGAGGAGTGAGAATAGCAAGAGAACTAGAAATAGAGGTGGAGTCTGTAGGTGTGACTTAATTGCCGCAATCTCACGATAAAACTTTAGTGGATGAAAAGTCCCTTCTTATGGATGAGCAAAGAAGGTGGTTTCCTGAGATGGAATTTTCTCCAGGTGAAGATACTGTGAAGGCTGTTGACATGACAACAAAGGACTTAAAATCTTAGTTAAGACTTAGCTGATAAGGTAGCAGCAGGGTTTCGCAGGATGGACGCCAATGTGAAAGAAGTTCTACTCTGGTTAAAATGCAATCACAGAATCATATGCTACAGAGAGATTGTTCACATGAGAGTCCATCAACACATCAAACTTTGTTATTGTCTCATTTAAAGAAATATCCCAGCCACCCCATACCTTCAGCAATCACCACCCTGGTCACTCAGCAGCCATCAGTATGGAGGCAACACCCTCCCCCAGCAGAGAGATGACTCACTGAAGGTTCAGATGATGGTCAGCATCATTTAACAATAGAGCATTTTTAAATCGAGGCATGTACATTTGCTTAGACATAATGGTATTGTATACTTAAAGGCTACAATATAGTGTAAACATAACTTTTACATGCACTGGGAAACCAAAAATTTATTTGCCTCACTTTATTGTGATACTCACTTTATTGTGGTGGTCTGGAATTGAACTGGCATTATCTCCAAGATGTGCCTGTAGACCCCATCAGTTACACCATGGTTGCTTGTTAACAACTATTAACTGTGTCTGGAAGGCTTGTCTCTTCTCCCACTACAGTACAGCTCAACTGCACGAGGGGCACCTAGAAATGTAACCTGAAATTTGTTTAAAAGTGTGTCTAAGATGAGAAATTACTAGTGATCAGAATACATCCCCAGAGACTCAATTTGAGATCAGCAATTAATTAACTATGCATAGAAATGTCACTTAAAGAAAAGCCTTTGTCAATATGCTGAAATTTCTTTTATAGATTTGTGATTAACTTCTAATTATAGACTAATTATCCTCTTGGTTATCACGGAAGATCTTGAGCGTTGACACAGACTCTGTAAGCAATGCCAAGGAGACAGGTGTGAATGGAAGTAATATGCGTTGGTGTTATCTGATGGGCTTCCTTCACCACATGAGCAAAGACTAGAGGAGGAACACGTCCCTGTGTGACTCTGGGAGCAAAGCTTGCAACTTGAGAATCCTGGTGTGAAAATGCAGCCATCCGATTTTCAGCAACCAGGAAAATGACTCTGGTGAGCTGTCTGGTTTTACTTCAAAAAGGAGTTTAAGGTGATTGATAAGAAGGAGAAAAATGTGCTTTGTTTCTAGATAGCAGCTTAGAGATGCATCACTGAAGCAGATGAGTTGGAGCAGAGAGAGAGAGAAAGAGAGTGAGAGAGAGAGAGAGAGAGAGAGAGAGAGAGAGTGTGTGTGTGTGTGTGTGTGTGTGTGTGTGTGTAACAGACAGAGAAACAGGGACAGAGAGAGAATGCCCATGTGTGTTTGAGAGTCTGTCTGCCAGTGAAAGACAGAGGGAGAATCCTTTCCTCAGAAAATGAAATGGAAGATGGCAGGATTGCCCCTGCAGGAGGGATTCAGCCATCCTGGTGGCTGCTTCCTGGCTATTTGCATGCTACCCTTGAGAGATCAATTTCCACTACTCTAAAGATAGGCTTCCTTTTCTATCACAAATAATACCATCATCCCTTTCTGCTCATTGGCTATGATTTCATTATCACTATAAATCTGAAAATCACTTCTTTTTGTTTTGTTTAAGTCAACTAGACAGACAAAATGCCCAGCCAGATTGTATTTGACCCAAGAAATCAAAAAGCCTTCAACTGCTTTGGTCTCACAGCCATGCACTGGAAACTTCTGGTAAAGGATGTATACCCATTCCCTGATGTAGCAGGGTGGATAGTCAGGTGCCACCCACCAGAATGTAAGTTTTCATGATGGCAAAGTTTCCTAAAATCTGTTCTGTGTGCTGTTGTGTGCCTAATACCCACCACAGCACCTTGTTAGTATTAGACACTCATAAATATTTTTTGAATAAATGCATTGTCCTGTTTTGTGATTGGATATTTCTGCTGAGTTCCGTTTTGCAAAGGATCACTCAACAAAAACAAATTTATTTCCTCTTTCTCTCTCCCTCTCTCTCACACACACACACACTCCCAAAATGCTACAATATAGCATGGTGGCTTTGTTTGTCTAGAACTCACAATAATTTTTCTGCCTTTTTGGCAGGAAAGTATATAAAGTCTTATAAAGAAGAATTATCATGATTTATTAAAGGAAGTCACAAAAGCGGGTATCAGAAACATCATATCTAAGAAAGAAACCCAGAGTCTCTTTCTCTGGATGGCGATTATTTATTCATTCAAAATATTGCAAAGTACCATTTCCTTAAATGATTAGAAACCAAAAGCTTCTATTTTTTTAAATATAATTTATTTTATTATCATTAATTTACAATTACATGTGCAATATTACGATTATTAAACTACCCCTTCATCAGGTCCCCCCCACCAACCCCATTACAGTCACTGTCCATCAGCGTAGTGAGATGCTATAGAATCACTACTTGTCTTCTCTGAGTTGTACTGCCCTCCCCGTGCCCCCCCAACATTACATCTGCTAATCGTAATGCCCCTTTTTCCCTCTTATCCCTCCCTTCCCGCCCATTTGCCCCAGTCCCTTTCCCTTTGGTAACTATTAGTCCGTTCTTGGGTTCTGTGAGTCTGCTGCTGTTTTGTTCCTTCAGTTTTTTTCTTTGTTCTTATACTCCACATATGAGTGAAATCATTTGATACTTGTCTTTTTCGGCTTGGCTTATTTCACTGAGCATAATACCCTCTAGCTCCATCCATGTTGTTGCAAATGGTAGGATTTGTTTTCTTCTTATGGCTGAATAATATTCCATTGTGTATATGTACCACATCTTCTTTATCCATTCATCTACTGATGGACACTTAGGTTGCTTCCATTTCTTGGCTATTGTAAATAGTGCTGCAATAAACATAGGGGTGCATCTGTCCTTTTCAAATTGGGCTGCTGCATTCTTAGGGTAAATTCCTAGGAGTGGAATTCCTGGGTCAAATGGTATTTCTATTTTGAGTTTTTTGAGGAACCTCCATACTGCTTTCCACAATGGTTGAACTAATTTGCAGTCCCACCAGCAGTGTAGGAGGGTTCCCTTTTCTCCACATCCTCGCCAACATTTGTTGTTGTTTGTGTTTTGGATGTTGGCCATCCTCACTGGTGTGAGGTGATATCTCATTGTGGTTTTAATCTGCATTTCTCTGATGATTAGCGATGTGGAGCATCTTTTCATGTGCCTGTTGGCCATCTGAATTTCTTCTTTGGAGAAGTGTCTATTCATGTCCTCTGCCCATTTCTTAATTGGATTATTTGCTTTCTGTTTGTTAAGGTGCATGAGTTCTTTATATATTTTGGATGTCAACCCTTTATCAGATACGTTTTTTATGAATATATTCTCCCATACTGTAGGATGTCTTTTTGTTCTACTGATGGTGTCCTTTGCTGTACAGAAGCTTTACAGCTTGATATAGTCCCACTTGTTCATTTTTGCTTTTGTTTCCCTTGCCCGGGAAGATATGTTCATGAAGAAGTTGCTCATGTTTATGTCCAAGAGATTTTTGCCTATGTTTTTTTCTAAGAGTTTTATGGTTTCATGACTTACATTCAAGTCTTTGATCCACCTTGACTTGACCTTTGTGTATGGGGCTAGACAGTAGTCCAGTTTCATTCTCTTACATGAGGCTGTCCAGTTTTTCCAACACCAGCTGCTGAAGAGGCTGTCATCTCCCCATTGTACATCCAAGGCACTTTTATCAAATATTAATTGACTGTATATGTTTGGGTTAATGTTTGGATTTTCTATTCAGTTCCACTGGTCTGTGGGTCTGTTTTTGTGCCAATACCAAATTGTCTTGATTACTGTGGCTTTGTAGTAGAGCTTGAAGTCAGGGAGTGTAATTCCCCCTGTATTATTCCTCCTTCTCAGGATTGCTTTGGCTATTCGGGGTCTTTTGTGGTTCTATGAATTTTAGAATTATTTGTTCCAGTTCATTGAAGAAAGCTGTTGGTAGTTTGATAGGGATTGCATTGAATCTGTAGATTGCTTTAGGTAGTATAGCCATTTTGACAATATTTATTCTTCCTAGCCAAGAGCATGGGATGCATTT